>VZQC01005084.1:49187-83427 GCA_009823505.1 Rhizomys pruinosus | reverse complement strand
TTTGTTTGTTTGTTTGTCTTTTTGAGACAGGGTCTCCCTATACCCCCAGCTGGCCTGGAACTCACAGAGGTCTGCCTGCCTCTGCCTCCTGCTAGTATTAAAGGCGTGCACCACCACACCTGGCTTAAAGACTGTTCTTAGCCTCCATGTAGGTGCTGGGAATTGAACCCAGGTCCTTTGTAAGAGCAGTTGGTGCTCTTAATGAGCCATCTCTCCAGCCCCCATGTCACTTATTTTAATGGTCAATGTCTGTAACTAAATGCAGGTTGAATATGTGTGAAACAGTTCCTACAGGTTTATGTGACAAACTAATGCTATAACTATTCAGTGTTTGATCATAAGTTGCTATTCTATGATTTAAAAAATTGTTCATTAAAGTGTTTTCTTCCAAATGTTTCAGAGAAGGATATATAAAACAACAACGCATGTACCACCAGAGTTAGGACAGATCATGGATTCGGAAACATTTGAGAAGTCTCGATTGTATCAACTGGATAAAAGTACATTCAGCTTCTGGTCAGGACTCTATTCAGAAATGGAAGGCACTGTGAGTAATCCTTGGAGACACAGTTTCTTACATTGATTAATACTTTATAATGCTTGTTTTGCATTTTTGTAGCAATGCCTGTAAGTCCTAGAATGCTTTCTTAACCTTTTTGTTTGCTTGTTTGTTGTTTCTGTTTTTTTTTTGTTGTTGTTGTTGTTGTTGTTTTGAGATAGGGTCTTCCTGTAGCCACAGCCGGCCTAGAACTCTCTATATAAACCATGCTGGCCACAGAGATAGGCCTGCCTTTGTGTCCTGAGTGCTGGGATTAAAGGTGTGCAACACCACACCCAGATTTGTAACCTTTTAAAAAAAAAATTTTTTTTTTTTTTTGGTCCTTTTGAGACAGGGTCTGCCTATAGCTCCAGCTGACCTGGAACTCATTGTATAGACCAGGCTGGCCTTGAACTCACAGAGATCCACCTGCCTCTTGCCTCCCGCGTGCTAGGATTAAAGGCATGCACCACCACACCCGGCAAAAAAAATATATTATTTTTTTACAGTGCTAGGATTTAAGCCTAGAACCTTGAGCATGCTACTCTACCCCTTAGCTTCACTGCCAACCATAACATTCTTGACAGTAATGGATGTGGAGTAAAACAGGCAGGAACATAATTGCTTAGTCATTTAAATTGTAGAATATGGTAGGTGTGAAACAGAAAGAACCTTATATAGCCTGGTTGAATCTGCTGTTGCTACCTCCCCTTGCCTTTCCCCCTCCCCTCCCCTCCCCTTCCCTTCCTCCCCCCTCCTCTTCTTCCTTCTTCTCCTTGTCCTCCTCTGTCTCATCCTCTTCCTCCTCCTCTTTGTTTTGCTGGAGATTGAACTCAAAGCCTTGCAAAAGTACTTTGACTTAACCCCACATGACCATGATAAAATGTCAGAAAGACATTTTTGATTTTGACATGATCATCACTAGTATATAGTTTCAGGAAGTGGGCTTGGTAATTATGATTGGTGATCATGGGAATGGCTCAGTTTGTTCTAGGAGATGATAGAAGTATGGATAATAGCTATTATTGTATGTTACGGCTCCACTCTAATCAGTACTAATGGGCTAAAGCTGGAAATAATAATAGTTATGATTTTCACTTCATTCAGTTTTTTGTTTTTTTTTTAATTTTTTTTTTATTAATTTTATTTATTTCTGTATGTGTATGAATGTACTGTCTGCATGCAAGTTTGTGCACCCGTGTTGTGCAACGCCGAGGAGGTCAGAAGAGGGTCTCGGATTCCCCTGGAGCTGGAGTTCTCCTGGAATTGGAGCTTCAGACGGTTCTCAGCCGCCATGTGGGTGCTGGGGATCGAACCTGGGTCCTCTGTAAGAGCAGTCGGTGCTCTTAACCGCTAGGCCATCTCTCCAGCCCCCTTCATTCAGTTTTTATGTTTATTGTTTGATGTGTATGACAGTGAAGTAGAGAGAGCCATTATTCCCTTTTTATGGAAGGAAAAGAAGGCTCAGAGAAATTAAATGGCTTGCCTATTTTTAAATTTAATTTATTTAGTGTGGGTGCATGGATATGGAAGTCAGAGGACATCTTTCTGAAGACAGTTTTCTCCTACCATGCATTCAGGGCTGGAGAGTTGGCTCAGCAATTAAGAGCACTGGCTGTTCTTCCAGAGGACCTTGGTTCAGTCCCTAGCACCCATGTGGAGGGACTCACCACTCTTAGTTTCAGGGGAATCCAGTGCCCTCTTCTGGCCTCTGTAGGCAGTACATACACAAGTGTACTTACATACATGCAGGCAAAACACTCATACACATAAAATAATAAGTTAGTAAGTTAAAAATAAGGCCAGGTGTAGTGACATGCCTTTAATCCTAGCACTTGGGAGGCAGAGGCAGGCAAATCTCTGTGAGTCCAAGGCCAGCCTGGTCTACAGAGCTAGTTCCAGGATAGCCAGAGCTACAGGGAGACCCTGTCTCAAAAAGACAAAAAATAAATAAATAAATAAATAAATAATTAAAAATAAGGGCTGGAGAGATGGCTCAGCAGTTTAGAGCACTGGCTTGTGGAAGACCCAGGTTTGATTCCCAGCACCCACATGGCAGCTAACAACCATATGAAACTCCAGTTTTAGGGGATCTGACACCTTCTGACCTCTGTGGGCACTGCACAACATAGATGTACTTACATACATGTAGGTAGTACACTCATACACATAAAATTTTTTAAAAATTAAGAATAAATAATGTTCAAACTATGAACCACAACATAAATGTACTAGAATTATCTTTTGGGAAATTAGTAGCTGCATTTGCCTGTGGACAGGAAGCAATCATATTTTGTCTTGATTAAAATTAATAGGTTTGCCGGGCATGGTGGCGCACGCCTTTAATCTTAGCACTTGGGAGGCAGAGGCAGGGGGATCTTTGTGAGTTCAAAGCCAGCCTGGTCTACATAGTGAGTTCCAGGACAGCTGGGACTACAGGGAGACCCTGTCTCGAAAAGGCCAAAAAAAAAAAAAAAATAAATAAATAAATAAAATTAATAGGTTTGAGACCCTCTCTCAAAAAAAATTAATAGGTTTGTACATTTTGATCACAAGGAAGAAGAAAATTAACTTGGCCTCTCCCCCTTTTTGCCTTGGTTCTTTGTATTGGAAAGAAACTAAGAAGAGTCCTGTATAACCAATTGTAGGAGTTGGTTTTCATACAAATGGGACAAAGCAGCCAGGGAGAAAAAAAGTTCAGGCTCCTTGAGATGGCTTGACTGGCAAACATTTACTGATTAAGCCATCTTCTCAGCCTTTTTGGTTTTTTTGGGGGATGTGGGGAGAGAAACAAGGTCTTAATCTATAGCCCCAGCTGCCTTGCATTTGCTTGTAGACTGTGCTACAAATACAACAGTCCTTCTTTTTTTGCAATCGTCGAATTCTGGGATTGGAAAGCGTGAAGCTGTAATACTAGCTTGGTTTTTCTGGTTTACGGTGATGAATACCAGGACCAAAAGGGATCTTTGAGGAGCAACCGGCTTTTATCTTATCTACAAGCTCACAGTCCTGTCACCGGAGGGAAGCCAGGGGGAAGGAAATGAAAAGTTCTTCTGCATAAAGCAGCAACCACAGAGAAAGGCTGCTCAGTGGCTCACTTCCCTTGAGTCATGTTTAGCCCTGCATTTTTTTTTTTTTATGTATGAGTTTTTGCCTGTGTGTGTGTAAATGCACCCATGTGATCATGTGATACATTACTCATGGATGTTAGAAGAGAGCATCAGATTTCCTGGAATTAAAGATGACTTAGTGCCATGTGAGTACTGGACACTGAACCTTTTGGGCCCTGTGGAAGAGCAGCACATTCTTACCTGCTGATCCATCTCCCCTGGCCTCTCCAGACCAGCATTTTTATACAACCAGGCCCATCTGCCCAGGGGTGGTGTGACTTTCAGTAGGCTGGGCCCTTCTGTTTCAATTAGCAATTAAGTGGGCTGGTGGTGCAACGCTTTAATCCTACACTCAAAGGAGAGAGGCAGGCTGAACTTTGTGAGTTCAGGCCGAGCCTGGCGCAGATGAGTTCCAGGACAGCGGGGCTTACAGGGAGACCCTGTTCTCGAAAAGACAAAAAAAAAAAAAAAAAAGATACGGCTTTAGGGGCTGGAGAAATGGCCTAGCAGTTAAGAGCGCTGACTGCTCTTGCAGATGTCCCAGGTTCGATCCCCAGCACCCACATGATGGCTGAGAACCGTCTTTAACTCCAGTTCCAGGGGAATCCGATACCCTCTTCTGAACTCTGTGGCATTGCACAACACGGGTGCACAAACTTACATGCAGACAGTACATTCATACACATAAAAATAAATAAATAAAATAAAAAAAAAAAGAAACGGCTTTATAGATATGTCCACTGTCTAATCTAATGGAGGAAGTTCCTCAGTTGAGGTCCCCTCTTCCCAAGTGTACCAAGTTGACACCTGAGGTCAGCTCCACAACCCGCTCAGCTCAGCTCAGCTCATTTTTGTTTCCATGTGAACACTTTCATCTTTTGTTTTGAGCTAGGTTCTCCCTATGTAGCCCCAGCTGGCCTAGAACTTGCTGTGTAGATCAGGCTGGCCTCAATCTCACAGACATCCACCTGCCCTTGCTTCCTGGGTACAGAAATTAAGTGCGTATTCCACCATACCTAGCAACATTTTCATCTCTTCCTTTTTTTTTATTTATTTTTAGAGATCCACCTGCCTCTACCTGCGAAGTGCTGGGATTAAAGGCATCTACCACCACACCCAGCCATTTTCATCTCTTGAAGCTGGAGAGATGGTTCAGCAGTTAAAACTAAAGAGGGACCCCAGTTAGGTTTCTACCACACACATCCGAGGGCTTACAACTGCCTGTAGCTCCAGCTCCAGGGACTCCAATGGTGCCCTCTGGCTGGCACTGTACTCACATGTACATTCCCCCAACACACACATACACACGCACAATTAAATGTAAAATAAATCTTTAAAATAAATTTAAAATAAAATGAGAGGTGGATAGACATTAAACTTTACCCTGTATGCTTTGTGGCACAGACCGAGTAGGCACAGTAATACAAATGAAGCACTTAGTATGGGACTCAACCTGTAACAAGCACTTAATCATTGGGTTTTGGGAGCATTACTTTAACCTCTGTGAATTCCAGTTGCCACATCTGTAAAATAAAGATGACCATGCTCCCTGCCATGCCTTCCTTTCAAGACTGTAGTGAAGTAGTGTATGTCAAAGTACTGATTGTTTTTGTTGTGCTTGTTAATTCTGTCCTACCTAAGACATTTCCAGGAATGTGCTCAGTGAAACAAAGTTTGGAAAAACACTTCCAAGTGAATTCATAAATTATTCAAAGTTCATATTAAAATGCCCTTGATATTTATTTATTTATTTATTTATTTATTTATTTATTTATGGCCTTTTTGAGACAGGGTCTCCCTTTAGTCCCAGCTGGCATGGAGCTCGCTGTGTACCAGGCTGGCCTTGAAATCACAGAGATCTACCTGCCTTTGCCTCCCGAGTGCTGGTATTAAAGGCATGCACCACCACACCTGGCCAATATTTTTTATTTAAGAAATTTTTTTTGAGACAGGGTCTCCTTGCAGCCCCATTTGTCCTGGAACTCACTCTGTAGACCAAGCTGGACCTTGAACTCACAGAGATCTGCCTGCCTCTGCCTCCCCAGTGCTGACATTAAAGGCACATGTCACCGTGCCTGGCCATGAGATCTAAACTTTTATTAATAGGTGTTTTAGCCTGCTACCAAAATATTTATAAATCCTTAATTGTACATTATTTATTTAGTGTGGACAGAAGATAAAGGAATGCCATACCAAGTCAATTAGTTCAACAACTGGAGCTTGAGACAGTGGGGCCAGAGTATATCTTTTAGGAATAGGTTTATTTACAGCCAAGATTGAGCTAATTGTAGTAGAAATGTCTAGACATAGAGTTGGAGGAAGCTTTTCAAAATTAGCTTATTTATTTAAACAACCATTTTGTAGACCAGGCTGGCCTAACATTTACATTGTAAATGTTAGTGTCTACCAGAATCTCCTGAAGACTGTCATGGTCCATTTCCACCCTCTGGGTCATCTGGGCTGTCCCTGATTCTGTTCTGAAGCTGTATTTGAGACCTACAGTATAAAGCCAGGACACTATAATCACAGCACTCAGGAGACTGAGACAGGAGGATCATCATGAATTCAAGGTCAGGCAGGTGTATAATGATTTCCAGACCAACTTTGGCTGTATATCTCAAAAAAACACAAAAATACAAGTTGTTGAAAAGTTAAAGATCTTGAAGAATATGGTTCTTTGGGCTGGAGAGATATCTTAGTGTCTTAGTGATTAAGAACACTGATGCTCTTGTAGAGGACCCAGATTCGATTCCCAGCACTCACGTGGTGGGTAACAACTATCCATAACTTCAGTTCCAAGGCATCCAGTGCTCTCTTCTGACCTCCATGAGCATTTCACAAAATGGGTGCATCTACATGTAAGCAATACACTCATACACAAGAAAGAATATAGTTCTGGGGCTGGAGAGATGGCTCATCAGTTAAGAGCACTGGCTTTTCTTGCAGAGGACCCAGGTTTGATTCCCAGCATGCACATGGTGGCTAACAACTATCTATAATTCCATTTTCAGAGGATCCAACATCCTCTTCTGACCTCCATGAGCATTGCATAACACGAGTGCGCTTATATACATGCAGGCAAAATACTCATACGCATAAAATAAAAATAATAAAGAAAATTAAAAATAATATAGTTCAAAATGTAGCTGTGGAATGAGTATAGCCTGATGTCCTTATCTAAGGACTTAAAAATAGACAAATTTCTTTTTTTTTTTTTTTTTGGTCTTTTCGAGACAGGGTCTCCCTGTAGTCCCAGCTGTCCTGGAACTAACTCTGTAGACCAGGCTGGCCTTAAACTCCCAAAGATCCGCCTGCCTCTGCCTCCCAAGTGCTAGGATTAAAGGTGTGTGCCACCATGCCCAGTTAAAAATAGACAAATTTCTATATTATTCTTTGGTATATATCTTTTTTTTTTTTAATTTTTCTTTATTTATTTATGTGTATGAATGTACTGTCTGCATGCAGGTCTGTGCACCCGTGTCGTGCAATGCCGCGGAGGTCAGAAGAGGGTCTTGGATTCCCCTGGAACTGGAGTTCTCCTGGAATTGGAGTTGCGGATGGTTCTCAGCCACCATGTGGGTGCTGGGGATCGAACCTGGGTCCTCTGCAAGAGCAGTAAGTGCTCTTAACCACTAGGCCATCTCTCCAGCCCCCCCCCTTTTTTTTTTTAAATTTTTATTTACCCTTGGTATATATCTAAAAATGGAAATTAGCCTGGGAGGATACCATGAAATATGATAGTGCCCAAATTTTTCAAACTGGTTTGTAACATAACTTACAGTTAAAGGCCTAAGGCTCTGGGTTCAATCCCTAGCACAAAAGCAAAGCAAAACAGAACAGAACAAAAAAACCCAAGACCATGAGGATCTGTGTTTGAACTCAGGGATATGCACTTCTAACCAAGGAGCATGCTTGATCCTGTGTTCCTGTCTAGAGAAGAAATATATTGATTCTTGAAAAACAAAGAGTTCTGAAACATTATTATTATTAATTATTATTGTCATTATTATTATCATCATCATTTGGGATATTTTTGGGAGGGGTTTTTTGAGACAGGGTTTTCCTGTAGCCCCAGCCGGCCTTAAATTCATAGAGATCCGCCTGTCTGCCTCTGCCTCTGCCTCTGCCTCCTGCTTGTTATGTAAAAGAGTACATCACCATGCCCAGCTTTGAAGCCTCATTACTAATGTTATCTATTGTGGGAAGTAGAGTTCCTTTTATTTATTTTATTTTTTAAATTTTATTTATTTATTTTTTTGCTTTTTTTTTTTATGTGTATGAATGTACTGTCTGCATGTAGATTTGTGCACCCGTGTCATGCAATGCTGCAGAGGTCAGAAGAGGGCATCGGATTCCCCTGGAACTGGAGTTAAAGACGGTTCTTAGCTGCCATGTGGGTGCTGGGGATCGAACCCTGGTCCTCTGCAAGAGCAGTCGGCACTCCTAACTGCCAGGCCATCTCTCCAGCCCCTATTTATTATTTTGTATGTTTGTGAATGTACTGTCTACACGTAGGTCTGTGCACCCCTGTCGTGCAATGCCGCAGAGGTCAGAAGAGGGCGTCGGATTCCCCTGGAACTGGAGTTAAAGACGGTTCTCAGCCGCCATGTTGGTGCTGGGAATCGAACCCCGGTCCTCTGCAAGAGCAGTTGGTGCTCTTAAGCGCTGAGCCATCTCTCAAGCCCCAGTAGAGTTCCTTTTAAATAATAGTGTTGAAGATTAAATCCAGGGCTTCATATATGCAAAACTTTACCATTGAGCCACATCCCTAGTCCCAGAAATTGGTTAAGGTTCTCCCTCTCTGCCTCTCCCATTCTTCCCTCCTTCCCTCTTTGCACTCTCTCCCCTCTCCCTCCCTCTCTCCCTTCTCTTTGTCCTTATTTTTATTTTGACAGTGACTCACTGTTTCCCAGGCTGGTTTGGACTCACTCTAGGCAGGCTTGTCTCCAGCTGGGAGTCCTTCTGCCTCAGCCTCCTGATCAGCTGGGCCTTTGGCTACTAAACATACATTTTCACATTTTTGAGCTGCTCATGCATTTCTAATGTTCTGCTGATTTGGTGAATAGTCTTTGTTTACTCCATTTGCCCAAGACAGAGGGTGGTGCCAAGGAAAGGGCCTACTCATGAAACCCTGACTTCTGCCTCAGGATCTCCTTTTCCTGATTTAGGGAAGGCCCAGCTACCCTATTCTGTCCCACAGGTTAGTGAGTGGACATGACTCATCATTTGTCTATCAACACTAAGACTCCAGCTAGCTATGCTGGTACACACCTGTAGTTCCAGCTGTGTGGAAAGCAGGGTGAGCATGTGAGCCCATGAGTTCAAAAGCAGCCTTGACAACATAGACCCTGTCAACAACAACAAACTAATATTTATCCTGACTGGAAAAGACAGGTTCCTCTCATGAGAAAGACAGTTATGAAGCCGTATTGCCTAGTTTAGTTTCTGTCTTTAGCACTTATTACCTGTGGGATTTGGGACAGGTCATTTAACCTTTTTTTTTTTTTTTTAATTTTTTTTTTTTTTAATTTTATTTATTTCCGTATGTGTATGAATGTACTGTCTGCATGTAGGTTTGTGCACCCGTGTCGTGCAATGCCGCGGAGGTCAGAAGAGGGTGTCAGATTCCCCTGGAACTGGATTTCTCCTGGAATTGGAGTTTCAGACGGTTCTCGGCCGCCATGTGGGTGCTGGGGCAAAAACCAAAAACAAAAAGAGAGAGAGACCATAACAAAAACTTATGAATAAAAAGTTAAAAAGGGGGCTGGAGAGAAAGCCTAGGGTTAAAGACGCGGACTGCCTCTTGCAGAGGACCCGGGTTCCGATCCCCAGCACCCATCCATGGCGGATCGAAGGAAAACCGTCTGTAACTCGATTCCAGGAGAACTCCAGTTCATGGGACATCTGAGACCCTCTTCTGACTTCTGATGCATGCAACGACACGGGTGCACAAACCTTACATGCAAGGACAATACATTCATTACACATACGGAAATAAATAAAATAAAAATAAAAAAAAAATTTTAAAAAAAAAAAAAAAAGGTTTTTTGTTTAATTGACCTGTCCAAATCCCACAGGTAATAAGTGCTAAAGACAGAAACTAAACTAGGCAATACGGCTTCATAACTGTCTTTCTCATGAGAGGAACCTGTCTTTTCCAGTCAGGATAAATATTAGTTTGTTGTTGTTGACAGGGTCTATGTTGTCAAGGCTGCTTTTGAACTCATGGGCTCACATATGCTCACCCCTGCTTTCCACACAGCTGAACTAAGGTGTGTACCAGCATAGCTCGCTGGAGTCTTAGTGTTGATAGACAAATGATGAGTCATGTCCACTCACTAACCTGTGGGACAGAATAGGGTAGCTGGGCCTTCCCTAAATCAGGAAAAGGAGATCCTGAGGCAGAAGTCAGGGTTTCATGAGTAGGCCCTTTCCTTGGCACCACCCTCTGTCTTGGGCAAATGGAGTAAACAAAGACTATTCACCAAATCAGCAGAACATTAGAAATGCATGAGCAGCTCAAAAATGTGAAAATGTGTGTTTAGTAGCCAAAGGCCCAAGTGCTCAGGAGGCTCAGGCAGAAGGACTCCCCGCTGGGCGGACAGCCTGCCTAGCGTGCGTCCAAACCCAGCCTGGGAAACAGTTGAGTCCCACTGTCAAAATAACAATAAGGACAAAGGAGAAGGGAGAGAGGGAGGGAGAGGTAGGAGTGGAGTGCAAAAGAGGGGAAGGAGGGAAGAAATGAGAGGTCAGGAGGAGAACCTTAAACCAATTTCTGGACTGGCACTAGGGATTGTCGGCTCAATGGTCAAGATTTTTGCCATATATGACAGGCCTGGATGTTAATTATTCACAACTATTGATTTAAAAAGGAACTGCTACTACTTGGGGCTTGAGAGCTGCTCAGGGGCATTAAGGATACACCAACTGCTCTTAGCAAGGACCGGGGTTCGATTCCAGCACCAACATGGCGGATGAGAACCGTTTTAAACTCCAGTCCAGGGGAATCCACGCCCTCTTCTGACCTGCGGGCACATAAGTTTTTCCACGCCACCAGACAGGGGTGCACAGACCGTACTTGTAGACAGTACTTCACCAAACACTTCAAAATATATAAATAGGGGCTGGAGAGATGGCCTGGCAGTTAGGAGTTGCGACATGCTCTTGCAGGAGGACCAGGGTTCGATCCAGCACCCACAGGCCAGCTAAGAACCGTCTTTAACTCCAGTTTCCAGGGGAATCCGATGCCCTCTTTGACCTCGTCAGCATTGCATGCCGGGTGCACAAATCTTACATGACAGTACAGTAAGTTCGATCCACATAAAAAAATCAAAAAAAAAAATATAAAATTTAAAAATACAAACTAAAATCAAAAGGCAACTCTACTTCCCACAATAGATAACATTAGTAATGAGGCTTCCATGCTGGGCATGGTGATGTACTCTTTTACATAACAAGCAGGAGGCAGAGGCAGAAAGAACTCTGAGATCAAGACCAGCCAGATCTACACAGTGAATTCCAAGACAGCTGGGGCTACAGGAAAACCCGTCTCAAAAACACCCCTCCCAAAAAATATTCCAAATGATGGGGGGGGATGATAATCATAATGACATAATAATTAAACTAATAATGTTTCAGAATCTCTGTTTTCAAGACTCATATATTTCTTCTCTAGACAGGAACACAGGATCAAGCATGCTCCTTGGTTAGAAGTGCATATCCCTGAGTTCAAACACAGATCCTCATGGTCTTGGGTTTTTTTGTTCTGTTCTGTTTGCTTTCTTTTGTGCTAGGCTTTGAACCCAGAGCCTTAGGCCTTTAACTGTAAGTTATGTTACAAACCAGTTTGAAAAATTTGGGCACTATCATATTTCATGGTATCCTCCCAGGCTAATTTCCATTTTTAGATATATACCAAGGGTAAATAAAAATTTAAAAAAAAAAGGGGGGGGGCTGGAGAGATGCCTAGTGGTTATAAGAGCCACTTATGCTCTGCAGGGACCCAGGTTTCCTCTCCCTCATCTTCCCCCATGCCCCTTCCTCCACATCCAACCTTTACTCACTTCTAACCTCGATCGGCACTCTCGATCGACCCACCCTCCCTATTTTCCTTCCAGCACCGCCCACCCAACTACACATCTCCTATCACCCACACGCGACTCATCACTCCCCCCTCCTAACCCACTCAGCCCCCCCCCTCACTTTAGTTGGCCCGTCCCTTTCATCCCTAGGACCCTTCTTCTAACCTCCGCGGCATTTGCACGACACGGGTGCACAGACCTCATTGCAGACAGTACATTCATTACACATAAATAAAATACAAGAAAAATTAAAAAAAAAAACAAGATATATACCCAAAGAATAAATAGAAATTTTTCTATTTTTTTTTCACTGGGCGTGGGTGGCATGGACACCACACCTTTAATCCTAGCCCTTGGGAGGCAGAGGCAGGCGGATCTTTGGGAGTTAAGGCCAGCCTGGTCTACAGAGTTAGTTCCAGGACACGCTGGGACTACAGGAGACCATGTCTCGAATTAAGGCCCAAAAAAAAAAAAAAAAAAAGAAATTTGTATATTTCATACACAAAAACTCAATCAGTCTTAATCACCAAACCATCTATCCAGCCCCTCAATATTTTTCTTTCTTTTTTTTAATTTTCTTTATATTTTTATTTTTATGCGCTTATGAGATTTTGCCTGCATGTATATAAGCAGACTCATGTTATGCAGTGCCTTGGAGGTAAGAAGAGGATGTTGGATCCTTTGAAACTGGATTATAGATAGTTGTTAGGCCACCATGTGCATGCTGGGAATCAAACCTGGGTTCCCTCTGCCAAGCAACAAAGCCAGTTGATCTTAAATGATTGACGCCCATCTCTCTAGCCCCAGAACTATATTCTTTTTGTGTATGAGTTATTGCTTACATGTATATAAATACACCACACAAATGCAGTGTCCACAGAGGCCAAAAAGAAGGCATTGGATCCCATAAAACTGGAGTTAAGGACAGTTGTTACCCACCACGTGAGTGCTGGGAATCGACTCTGGGTCCTCTACCAAAGAGCATCAGTGTTCTTAATCACTAAGACACTAAGATATCTCTCCAGCCCAAAGAACCCATCACTATTTCTCAAGATTTAACTTTTAACACTTTATTTTGTGTCTTTTTTTTGAGATTATAAAGCTAAAGTTGGTTGGAAATCATTATAAACCTGCTCTGACCCCTCATTCCTGATGATCCTCCTGTCTCAGTCTCCTGAGTGGCTGTGATTTATAGTTTCCTGGCTTTTTATACTGTATGTCTCACATAACCGCTCAGATAAGACTAGGGAACCATCCAGGAGACCCAGAGTTGGGAAATGGGACATGACAGTTTTCAGGAGATTCTGGTCGACACTAAGCATTTTACAAGTAAGAACTGTCTTAGGCCAGCCTGGTCTACAAAATGGTTGTTTAAATAAATAAGCTAATTTTGAAAAGCTTCCTCCAACTCTATGTCTAGACATTTCTACTACAATTAGCTCAATCTTGGCTGTAAATAAACCTATTCCTAAAAGATATACTCTGGCCCCACTGTCTCAAGCTCCAGTTGTTGAACTAATTGACTTGGTATGGCATTCCTTTATCTTCTGTCCACCACTAAATAAATATGTACAATTAAATGATTTATTTAAATATTTGGTCGCAGGCTAAAACACCTATTAATAAAAGTTTAGATCTCATGGCCAGGCACGGGGATGAAATGTGCCTTTAATGTCAGCATGGGGAGGCAGGAGAGGCAGGCAGATCTCTGTGGAGTTCCAAGGCCGCTTGGTCTACAGAGTGAGTTCCAGGCACAAATGGTGCTGTGCAAGGCGACCCTGTCTCAAAAAAATTTCTTAAATAAAAAATATTGGCCAGGTGTCTTGTGGGTGGTGCATGCTTTAATACCAGTGCACTCGGGAGGCAAAAGGCAGGCAGATCTCTCGTGAGTTCAAGGCCCAGGGCCTTGTACACAGCGCGCTTCAGGCAGGCTGGGACAAAAGGGAGACCCTGTTCCAAAACGGCATAAAATAAATAAATAAAATAAATAAATAAATAATAAATCTCACGGCATTTTACTTGAACTTTGAATAATTTATGAATTCACTTGGAAGTGTTTTTCCAAACTTTGTTTCACTGAGCACATTCCTGGAAATGTCTTAGGTAGGACAGAATTAACAAGCACAACAAAAACAATCAGTACTTTGACATACACTACTTCACTACAGTCTTGAAAGGAAGGCATGGCAGGGCGTATGTGGTCATCTTTATTTTACAGATGTGGCAACTGGAATTCACAGAGGTTAAAGTAATGCTCCCAAAACCCAATGATTAAGTGCTTGTTACAGGTTGAGTCCCATACTAAGTGCTTCATTTGTATTACTGTGCCTACTCGGTCTGTGCCACAAAGCATACAGGGTAAAGTTTAATGGTCTATCCACCTCTCATTTTTATTTTAAATTTTTTTAAAGATTTATTTTACATTTAATTTGTGCGTGTGTCTGTGTGGTTGGGGGAAAAGTACATGTGAGTACAGTGCCAGCCAGAGGGCACCATTGGAGTCCCTGAGGCTGGGGCTACAGGCAGTTGTAAGCCCTCGGATGTGTGTGGTAGAAACCTAACTGGGGTCCCTCTTTAGTTTTAACTGCTTTGAACCCTCTCTCCAGCTTAAAAGACTGAAAATGGCTGGGTGTGCGTGGTAGATGCCTTTAATCCCACACCCACCTTCGCAGGTTAGAGGCAGGTCGGGATCCCTTAAAACTAAATAAAAAAAAAAGGATGGTAAGGATGAAAATGTTGTAGGGTATTGGGGTCCATACGCACTAATTTCTGTACCCAGGGAAGCAGTGGCAGGTGGAGGGGGATTTTTTTTTTTTATGTACAGAAGATTTTGAGTTTGAGGTCAGCCTTGTCTGCATATCAAGTTCTAGTCCAGCTGGGGGCTACTATAGGGAGAACCTAGCTCAAAACAAAAGATGAAAGTGTTCACATGGAAACAAAAATGAGCTGAGCTGAGCTGAGCGGGTTGTGGAGCTGACCTCAGGTGTCAACTTGGTACACTTGGGAAGAGGGGACCTCAAATGAGGAAAACTTACTCCATTAGATTCGGACAGTGGGACATATCTCATAAAGCCGTTTTCTTTTTTTTTTTTATTTTATTTATTTATTTTTATGTGTATGAATGTACTTTGCATGCATGTAAGTCTGCTGCACCGTGTTGTCTTGCAATGCCACCCGAGTTCAGAAGAGGCGGTATCGGATCTCCCCTGGAAACCGGAGTTTGTTAAAGACGGTTCTCAGCAATTCATGGTGGTGCTGGGGATCGAACTGGGACCATCTGCAAGAGCAGTCAGCGGCTTCCTCAACTGCTAGGCCATTTCTCCAGCCCTAAAGCCGCTATATTTTTTTTTTTTTTTTTTTGTCTTTCGAGGCCCAGGGTTCTCCCTGTAGTCCCCAGCTGTCCTGGAACTCATTCTGTAGACCAGGTCTGGGCCTTGAACTCACAAAGATCCGCCCTCGCCTCTGCCTCTGAGTGCTAGGGATTTAAGGCGTGCACCACCACGCCCCACTTAATTGCTAATTGAAACAGAAGGGCCCAGCCTACTGAAAGTCACACCACCCCTGGGCAGTGTGCTGGTGCTAAAAATGCTGGCTGAGAGGCCAGGGAGATGGATCAGCAAGTGAAAGCACCTGCCACCAACCCTGAAGACCCAAGTTCAATACCCAGAAACCCTGTCAGATGGCTTACAACTGCCTATAACTCTAATTCCAGGAAATCTGATGCTCTCTTCTGGGCCTACTTGGGCATTGCACACACAGGTGCCTTACATTGCTAAGCAAACAACCATACATAAAAAAAAAATGCAGGCTCAACATGACTCAAGGGAAGTGAGCCACTGAGCAGCATTCCTCTGTGGTTGCGCTTTATGCCGAAACTTTTTCATCCTTCCCTGGCCTTCCTCAGTGATGGTGGACTGTGAGCTGTAAGATAAGATAAAGCCGTTGCTCCTCAAGCTCCTTTTGGTCATGGTATTCATCACTAGTAACAGAAAACCAGCTACGTATCAAGCTCACGCTTCCAATCCCAGAATTCGAGAGGCCAAAAAAGAAGGACTGTTGTAAATTTGTAGCACAGTCTACAAAGCAAATTGCAAGGCAGCTGGGGCTATAGATTAAGACCTTGTTTCTCTCCCCACATCCCCCGAAAAAACCAAAAAGGCTGAGAAGATGGCTTAATCAGTAAATGTTTGCCAGTCAAGCCATCTCAAGGAGCCTGAACTTTTTTTCTCCCTGGCTGCTTTGTCCCATTTGTATGAAAACCAACTCCTACAATTGGTTATACAGGACTCTTCTTAGTTTCTTTCCAATACAAAGCGAACCAAGGCAAAAAATGGGGGCGGAGAGGCCAAGTTCATTTCTTCTTCCTTGTGATCCAAAAGTACAAACCTATTCATTTTTTTGAGGAGGGTCTTCCAACCTATTAATTTATTATTTATTTATTTATTTATCTTTATTTTTTTTTTTTTCAGTCTTTTTTGTTGTTTGTTCCTGTAGTCCCAGCTGTCTGGGGAACTCACTTGTAGCCCAGGGTTGTGGCCTTAACTCACAAAGATCCCCTGTCTGCCTCCAAGTGCTAAGATTCAAGGCGTGCCACACCATGCCCGGCAAACTATTTTTTAAATCAAGACAAAATATGATTGCTTCCTGTCCACAGGCAAATGCAGCTACTAATTTCCCAAAAGATAATTCTAGTACATTTATGTTGTGGTTCATAGTTTTGAACATTATTTATTCTAACTTTTTAAAAATTTTATGGATGATGTGTACTACCTACATGTATGTAATACAGAAGCTTTTGACGTTTAAATGAGATCCCACCTGTCTATTGTTGCCCTTGTTTCCAACACAGCTGTTGTCTGGTCTATAAAAGTATTTTCCTATGCCATATATTGTAGGATACTGCTGAAGTTTTCAGTATCACCTTTAACGTTTTGGGTTTCACATTGAGGTCTTTATCCTTGGCGTTGCGTTTTTTGCACATGGTGAAAAGTAGTGGTTCAGTTTTGCCAGCAATTTTGCTGAAAGATGCTGTTTTTGCTTTTCCTCCATGAATCTTCTTGGCCCCTTTGTCAAAATTTCATGGTAAAAAATTGTATGAGCTCAAGTTGGGGGGGGGGAATTCTTCAAATTTTGTTCCATTGGTCTATTTTCGTGCCTATACAAGGCTGTTTGTATTACTATATCCCCTTATTATTTTTTGAAATCTGGTATGGCTTAGCCTACCACCACTGCTTTGTTGTTCTTTTTCCTCAGGGTTGCTTCTGCCATCCAGGGTCTTTTGTTTTTCCATATGACTTTAAGATGATTGATTTTTCCTAAGTCTTGAGAAGCAATGCATGGGGAGTTTTTTTCGATTGGGATTGTGATTGAAACCGGCTATTAGTTTGGGTAAGACTGCGGTCTATTTTTACAATTATAATTTTTCCCATCCATGAGCATTGGAGGTCTTTCCATCTTTGCTATATTCTTCAATCTCCTTTTTTTTTTTTTTTTTTTTTTTTTTTTTTTTTGTTTTTGTTTCTTTTGTTTGGTTTGTTCCGAGGTATTTTTTATGCTATTGTGAATGGGAGAATCTCCTTGTATTCATTCTCCAACTGCTTGTTACTGTTGGTGCAAAGGGAAAGGGTTACCAATTCTTTCTAGATAAACTTTGTATCCCAACACTTTATTGAAACTCTTGATTGTTTCTGGAACTTTACTGGGTGGCTGTTTTTATTCAATCTGTCTGGTAAACTCCATATCATCCATCAGCAAATAGGGATAAGCTTGACTTCCTCTTTTCCAATTTAATTTCATTTTTTTTGTCTTTATTGCTTCTACGCAGCCTTTTCAACATGTAGGAAGAGGAGTGGGGAGAAGGGGCAGCCTTTGCGGGGTTCCCTGATTTAAGGGAATAGTCTAATTTTCTAAGCCTATTTACGATGATGTGCTTGTGGCGGCTTTTTGTATATGGCTTTTATTATATTGAGGAATGGACCCTACAGTCCAACTGCCACTAGGACTTTAAACATGGGACGGCATGCTGCTTTCGCGAAGGCTTTTTTTCTGTCAATTGAGATGATCATGTGGTTGTGTCTTTTAGCCCACCTAATTCAAATTGTCAAAGATGGTATAAAAAAAACAGAAGGAAATCTCCCAACTTTCTTCTACAAAAAACAAGCATCTTCTCATACCAAAAACTAGGCAAAGTTAAAACCATAAAATGAAAAAACTCTCGGCCCAATTCATTAATGAACATAGATGCAAAAAAAAAAAATAATCTCAACCAAATACTTGCTTACGGCACACCTTCATAAGATCATTCACCATGCCAGGTGGATTTAATCAGTGATGCGGATGTTCCAACATACACTATAAATCACTAAATGTATAAAGCACCACTGGCTTTTTTACCTGGTGGTCGAGACAATCAATTCAGTCCTCTTTTCTGTCCAGCAAGAACCTTTCAGAGTGAAGGATAACTGCAACTCCATAAATGATACAATTTGTATTCATCTCTATTTACATCCTAGGCTCTTATTTACCCATTTTTTAATTCTCTCTTCTTCTGAAGACATTGTTTAGGTGATTTTAGTGTTACCAAAATACAAGTTAGAAGGAGAAAACGACCACCATTTGTCGTTTGTTTTTTCTCGTGCCTGTGTTTACTTCACTTAACATAAGTCTTCCAGCTACATCCATTTCTGCAAACGTTCATGATGTTGTCCCTCTTACTGCTGCATAGATCCTCCATTGTCTAAATGTACCACATTTTCTCTATCAATCATTAATTGAAGGGGGCAACCTGGGCTGGTTACAGCTTTTTGCTATTTTGAACAGAAGCTGCAATAAACATCGCTGTGAATGTATCTTTGCAGTAAGTTGGGTCTTGTGGGTAATACCCAGGAGTGGTATTACTGGGTTCAAATGGCAGGCTCCATTTTGAGTCTTCTAAGGGTCTCCAACTGCTTTCCATAAGTGGCCTGTACAAGTTTAAATTACCACCAAGCAATGGATGGAGTGTTCCCCTTTCCCCGCCACCTCTCCAGCATTTGGTTAATCATTCGTGTTCTTGATCCTAGCCAGTCTATTGGAGTAGGTGATATCTCAAAGTGGTTTTAATTTTGCATTTCCTTAATTCTCAGAGATGTTGAACAGTTCTAAGATGTTTCTCTGCATCCTAAATTTCCTCCTCTGTGAAAGTCTCTATTCAGTTCTTTGCTGAATCTTTTGAGTGATTCATTTGCTTTCTTTCTTCTTTGTTTTTTTGGTAGCTTGTATACTCTGGGAAATTAATGTTTTTTCAGATGTATCTGCTGTGAACATTTCCTCCCACTCTTGTGGGTCTTCTCCTCACTTCCTTTATGCTTCCTTTGATGTTACAGAGGCTTTTGCGTTTAATGAGGTCCCCATTTGTCAATTGATGACCTTATTTCTTGTTCAGCTGGGCCTGATTTAGAAAGTCTTTCTACACCTATGTCTTGTAGTTTGCTCCAAGCTTCCTCTTCTATCACCTCCAGAAGTTGGGGTTCACGTTGAGGTCTTTGTCCATTTGGACCTTGATCCTTTGTACAAGTGAGACGGTGTTTATGGGTTTAATTTCATTCTTCTACAAGTGGTGATCCAGTTTTGCCCACACACTTGCTGAAGATGTTGTCTTTTCCTCCTTGTGTCTCTTGGCCCCTTGTCAACAATGAACGTGACTGGAAACATTGTATGAGCCACGGTTTGGATCTTCATTTTATTCCATTGGTCAAATGTCTGTTTTTGTGCCAAGTACCAAGCTGTTTTTATACTATAAGCCCTGTTATAGTTTGAAGTCTTGTATGGCTATCCCCCTGTATTGCTCTTTTTCATCCGGGTTTGCTTTGGATATTCGGGGTATTTTGTTTTCCAAATGAAATGGGATTTTTTTTCAAGCCTGTTGAAGGAAATCTTGGGCTTTTAGATTGGGATCGCAATAAATCTGTATATTACATAGTTTGTGTAGGATGAGACATTTTTAGTATATTATTTTTCCCAATCCTTGCGCATGGGAGGTTTGTCCATCTTCTCATGTCTCCTCAATTTCCTTTTTCAGGGGGTTTTTTAATATTTTGTTGTAGAGATCTTGGTGTCTTTGGTTAGGTTGGTTCCTAGTATTTTATTGTTTTTTGAGCTATTGTGAGTGGGGAAGGTCTCCTTGTAGTCATTCTTCAGTTGATTGTTGTTAGTGTAAAGAAAGGCTACCTGATTTTTCTAGATTTTTTATTTTGTATCCTGCAACTTTGCTAAAGTTCTTAATCATTTCTAGGAGTTTTCTTTGCGTGGAGTTTCTTCGGCCTCCCTTAGGTGACAATCATATCATCAGCAACACCAAGGGGATTAGCTTGATTTCTTCTTTTCAGTTTAGAACTCCTCTAACTTCTTTTTCTTGCCTTATTGGCCTTGCAAGGGTTTCCAGCACTATATGAAGAGGAAGTGGTGACAGGGGCAATATGTGGATGCTAGTACCAAAAAACCCAGATTATAAATATTTCTTGTGTAGAGGGATGCATAGTAAAAAGAACAACAACAGGAAAGACTGCATCAGAAAATGGCTGAAATGGTGAATGGGGACGGGGGGGGGAGGGTGGGAGGGGTGGGATAGGGTCACGGGTGTATATTCGATTAGGCATATTTAATTGACTGGAATCACGCAAAGTCCCCAGTTTCGCCTAGGAAGACTCTGACTACAGGATACATGGTGTTTTAGGAATCAGTAAAAGTAACTAGTCGTATATTAAACAACATTGTTTTACGGACTCTGATAAAAACGGTAATATACCTTAGTTAAATGTAGTATAATCTTCGCTGTTGTTCCACAGTTTATGTTGTACACCCCAATAATGGTTCTGCGCATATACACTTTGGGTAGGGCACATACAAAGGGTCTCGATTACGTTCCCCCCTTTCTGTTGTACCGTATCACCTGTTTAGCTTCTCTTTAAGCTGCATTTAATGTAAAAAAATTAAGTTTGTTTCCCAAGTTACTCATATATAGTCACCCAAAACAACATGCGTAAATTTGATGAAATCTGAACCTTGATTCCCACCCTCTCGTTATGTATAATTACAAATGTTTCTTTCTGGAGACTCATGGTTTTAAAAAAAAATGGGGGGGATATGGCAGATAGACATTGAAACATTTTCATCAAAAACCTTGCAATTTCAAATCTTAAAACTAACAACGGGGAAAAGATAGGGTGGTTTCCACACAGGAGCCAAAGTGGTCACCAAAACTGAACTGCGGAGAACAAGAAAAGGATACAGCTTTTCATTGTGTTGGATGTACCAGGATGTGCCAGATGAAAGGTTGGCCTGTCTGAATATTGGAAGGAAGAAAACCCTCAGATTGCCATAAACAGATCCTTCTGTGGATCTACAGTAACAAAACTATTTATAACGAGTCCTAATGAAAACTTATACCCTTTAGGTGCCACAAAGGTTTTTGCAAGAGAGACTTCCTTGCCTACCCACCCATAGAACAAGGAGAAAAAAGATGATGATGAGGTCGTTATCCAACTGTAAATTGGACGGACAGACAAACTTTTATAGAGGTAATCTTTTGTAAAACCAGTAAAACTGCCCTTCTTTAATTGACTAATTAGACATAGGAACTGTGAAAAAGGATTACTACTGTTCAGAACCATATATAATAATAAAGTCCTTGTGCTATGCACTTAGGCAAAGTATTATATTAATGCAGGAGCTCTGACATTAGCAATGGATTCAAAAAAAAAAAAAAAAAGAGAGAGAGAGCCATAAACAAAAACTTTATGAATCCAACTAAGCTTAAAAAGGTGGCTGGGATGGAGATAAGCCTAGCGGTTAGAGCGCCGGACTGCTCTTGCAGAGACCCGGGTTCCGATCCCCCAGCACCCACATGGCGGCCGAGAACCGATCTGAAAACTCCAATTCCAGGAGAACTCCAGTTTCCAGGGGAATCTGAGGACCCTCTTCTACACTCTGAGGCATTGCACGACACCGGGTGTGCACAAACCTACATGCAGACAGTAAAGTCATCACATACGGAAATAATAAAAATTAAAAAAAAAAAAAAAGTATTAAAAAAAAAAAAAAAAGGTTCAATGCCTGTCCCAAAGCCCACAGTTAAGTGCTAAAGACAGAAACTAAACTAGGCAATACGGCTTCATAACTGTCTTTCTCATGAGAGGAACCTGTCTTTTCCAGTCAGGATAAATATTAGTTTGTTGTTGTTGACAGGGTCTATGTTGTCAAGGCTGCTTTTGAACGCATGGGCTCACATGCTCACCCGCGTCCACACAGCTGGAACTACAGGTGTGTACCAGCATAGCTAGCTGGAGTCTTAGTGTTGATAGACAAATGATGAGTCATGTCCACTCACTAACCTGTGGGACAGAATAGGGTAGCTGGGCCTTCCCTAAATCAGGAAAAGGAGATCCTGAGGCAGAAGTCAGGGTTTCATGAGTAGGCCCTTTCCTTGGCACCACCCTCTGTCTTGGGCAAATGGAGTAAACAAAGACTATTCACCAAATCAGCAGAACATTAGAAATGCATGAGCAGCTCAAAAATGTGAAAATGTATGTTTAGTAGCCAAAGGCCCAGCTGATCAGGAGGCTGAGGCAGAAGGACTCCCAGGAGACAAGCCTGCCTAGAGTGAGTCCAAACCAGCCTGGGAAACAGTGAGTCACTGTCAAAATAAAAATAAGGACAAAGAGAAGGGAGAGGAGGGAGAGGGAGAGAGTGCAAAGAGGGAAGGACGGGAAGAATGCGTGAGAGCAGAGGAGGAGAACCTAACCAATTTCGGGACTAGGGATGTTGGCTCAATGGTAAATTGTTGCATATATGAAGCCCTGGATTTAATCTTCAACACTATTATTTAAAAGGAACTCTACTGGGGCTTGAGAGATGGCCAACTGCTGTTAAGAAGCACCAACTGCTCTTGCAGAGGACCGGGTTCGATTCCCAGCACCAACATGGGCGGCTGAGAACCGTCGTTGAACATCAGTTCCAGGGGGAATCCGACGCCCTCGTCTCGACCTCTGCGGCATTGCAGACAGGGGTGCTCAGACGCTACGTGCTAGACAGTACATTCACAAACATACAAAATAATAAATAGGGGCTGAGAGATGGCCTGGCATTAGGAGTGCCGAGCTGCTCCTTGCAGAGGACCAGGTTCGATCCCCAGCACCACAATGGCACTAAGAACCGTCTTAACTCCAGTTCCAGGGGAATCGCATGCCCTCTTCGCTGACCTCTGCAGCATTGCATGACACGGGTGCACAAATCTACATGCAGACATGTACAATTCATACACATAAAAAAAAAAAAGCAAAAAAAAAATAAATAAAATTTAAAAAATAAAATAAATGAAAGGAACTCTACTTCCCACTATATAGATAACATTAGTAATGAGGCTTCAAAGCTGGGCATGGTGATGTACTTCTTTTACATAACAAGCAGGAGGCAGAGGCAGAGGCAGAGGAGAGGCGATCTCTATGAATTTAAGCGGCTGGGGCTACAGGAAACCCGTCTCAAAAACCCCTCCCAAAATATCCAAATGATGAATGATAATATAATGAACAATAGTAATTAATAATAATAATGTTTCAGAACTCTTTGTTTTTCAAGAATCAATATATTTCTTCTCTAGACAGGAACACAGGATCAAGCATGCTCCTTGGTTAGAAGTGCATATCCCTGAGTTCAAACACAGATCCTCATGGTCTTGGGTTTTTTTGTTTCTGTTCTGTGTTGCTTTGCTTTTGTGCAGGGATGAACCCAGAGCCTTAGGCCTTTAACTGTAAGTTATGTTACAAACCAGTTTGAAAAATTTGGGCACTATCATATTTCATGGTATCCTCCCAGGCTAATTTCCATTTTTAGATATATACAAGGGTAAATAAAAATTTAAAAAAAAAAAAGGGGGGGCTGGAGAGATGCCTAGTGGTTAAGAGCACTACTGCTCTTGCAGAGGACCCGTGGTTCGGATCCCCAGCACCCACATATGGCTGAGAACCATCCGCCAACTCCAATTCCAGGGAGAACTCCAGTTCCAGGGAATCCAAGACCCTCTTCTGACCTCCGCGGCATTGCACGACACGGGTGCACAGACCTGCAATGCAGACAGTACATTCATGACACATAAATAAATTAAAGAAAAGATTTAAAAAAAAAAAACGATATGATAAACCAAAGAATAATATAGAAATTTGTCTATTTTTAACTGGCGTATATGGTGGTGGCACACACCTTTAATCCTAGCACTTGGTAGGCATGCAGGCAGGCGATCTTTGGAGTTTAAGGCCAGCCTGGTCACAGAGTTAGTTCCAGGACAGCTGGGACTACAGGGAGACCCTGTCTCGAAAAGACCAAAAAAAAAAAAAAAAAAAAGAAATTTGTCTATTTTTAAGTCCTTAGATAAGGACATCAGGCTATACTCATTCCACAGCTACATTTTAACTATTATTATTTTAATTTTCTTTTATTATTTTTATTATGCGTATGAGTATTTTGCCTGCATTGTATATAAGCGCACTCGTGTTTATGCAATTCATGGAGGTCAGAAGAGGATGTTGGATCCTCTGAAAATGGAATTATAGATAGTTGTTTAGCCACCATGTGCATGCTGGGAATCAAACCTGGGTCCTCTGAAGAAAAAGCCGTGCTCTTAACTGATGAGCCACTCTCCAGCCCCAGAACTATATTCTTATTCTTGTGTATGAGTTGTATTGCTTACATGTAGATGCACCCATTTTGTGAAATGCTCATGAAGTCAGAAGAGCAGCCACTGGATGCCTTGGAACTGAAGTTATGGATAGTTGTTACCACCACCGTGAGTGCTGGGATCGAATTCTGGGTCCTCTACAAGAGCATCAGGTGTTCTTAATCACTAAGACACTAAATTATCTCTCCAGCACCAAAGAACCATATTCTTCAAGATCTTTAACTTTTCAAACAACTTGTATTTTTGTGGTTTTTTGAGATATACAGCCAAAGTTGGTCTGGAAATCATTATTCACCTGCCTGACCTTGAATCAGGAATGAATCCTCCTGTCTTCAAGTCTCCTGAGTGCTGTGATTATAGTGTCCTGGCTTTATACTGTAGGTCTCAAATACAGCTTCAGAACAGAATCAGGGACAGCCCAGATGACNGGGGGGGTTCTTTTTGAGACAGGGTCTCCCTGTAGCCCCAGCTGTCCTGGAAACCACTCTGTAGACCAGGCTGGCCTTGAACTCACAAAGATCTGCCTGCCTCTGCCTCCCAAGTGCTAGGATTAAAGGCGTGCGCCACCACACCCGGCCCTGGGATTCCTTTTTAAGTAGGCTTTCTGAAATATTGATATACCTTGTAGTTTATCCATGTAGGCAAAAATATCTCAGTACTCTAAACTTGGTCTCTCAGTAGTTTGTATGCCTCTAAATGTATCTTATTCTAAATGAGACTTTCTGTGGAGTTATTTTCTCTTTCCTTTTACCTCATGACATACTCTTTCATGTTGTAATTGCTAGTACTGTTCTGATGTGACCACAGCATGCTTTGTTTTACAGTTTATCCTTCTCTTTGGAGGAATCCCTTACCTCTGGGGACTTTCCGGACGGTTCTGTGATTCTGCTGGCTTTGGACCAGAGTATGAGGTATGTGACTGATTAAGTGCTGATTGTAGTCCTCAGGTTGCTTAGGAAGCAGAACACCAGTGTTAGCTTTTGGCTCCTACCATCATTAGACTTGCTTCTCTGTCTGCACACACCTTGTCTGTGCCTGGGTTAGGATAATGCTAGTCACTATAAGAAATTCCAGAATTAGCCGGGTGTGGTGGCACACGCCTTTAATCCTAGCACTCAGGAGGCAGAGGCAGGCCGATCTTTGTGAGTTCAAGGCCAGCCTGGTTTACAGAGCGAGTTCTAGGTCAGCTGGGACTACAGGGAGACCCTGTCTTGAAAAGACAAAAAAAAAAAAAAAGAAATTACAGAATTTCAGTGGTTTTTCCTTTTTCAATTACTTCACAGCTGGTGTATTTTTAGTTAACAGATGACTTTGTTCCATGTGGTCAGCCAGAGAATCAATGTTTTTGATTTTATGGGTTTGTCATCCAGGGCTTCGGGGACTCTGGGAAGGGTATACTCTATTTTTAACTCTGGTAGCACCAAGGTGATGTCATTGTATTCACACTCCACTGGTGAGCCAGCCATTTGGTCTTATGCAGATGGAAAGGAGCTGGGAGATGCAGTCTCTGACTAGGCTGCTGCTTAGGAAGAGCCCTGTGCAGTGACAAGGGGAGCATGAATTTGACTGAACCTGTACTAAGCAGATACTTCTGTGTCATACACATTTAGCAACCACTTCAAATAAAGACAGAAAGTCTGTCTCCTGGACAAAGCGTTAAACTGAAGACTCCATCTGTAATGGATGCTACAGCTCTGCTTCCTGACTTTTCCTTTGAAGTTGCCAAGTCTGTTACCTCCTTCCTGATTCTTTATTTGAAATCATGGACCTCCTATGTGTATAGGTACTCTTGGCTTTAATTCTGTGCATCCTGTGTTTTCTGTAAAGCCTTTTTAAAGGAGCGGGACTCATTAAGACCTCTTCTTCCTTGCATAGATAATCTATCTGTAGCTGTATGATGACAGGGTCTCCTTATGGAGCCCAGAATGGCCTTAATTTGCGATCCTCCTGTGTCAGCTCCCCACGTCTGGGATTACTGACTTCTCTGTCATTCTGTTTGCTTGTGGAGTTTTAAAATTCTTCTTATTACATAGTTATTACATATTAGTTATAGTTATTATTATATAAGCCATTTTCATTTAAGTATACAATGTACTTCAAGCATATTCTCCCCATATACCACTACCCTCTTTATTAATTTTAGCTCAGGATGTCCTGGAAATTTTATTTATTTATTTATTTAGCATTCATGTCTGCATTTGCATATATGTGTGGAACTTAGAAGACAGCTTACAGAAGTCAGTTTTCCTTTCTACCATGTGCCATGTGGGTTCAGGGGATCTAACTCAGGTCCTTAGGCTTGGTGACAAGCACCTTTATCTCCTGAACCATCTTGCTGGCCCAGAGTAGGTGATATGTTTTATTGAATGAGTTAACACAATTTCTACATAAGTCAGTGAGAAGTATTCCTCATTTTTATTTTTTTATAGTCCATTAAGTTCCATGAGTGCTGTTCATAGCACATGCATTTGAGGTCCTACACTGGGGCCCAGGCAGCCTGCTGGTGCCTCCCCCAAAGGAAGTGATTCTCCTGTCTCAGCAGCTGTCCACTGCCTGCAGTTCCTCAACTGCCAGGGATTCTTCTTTTTTTTTTTTTTTTTTTGTCTTTTTTTGAGACAGGGTCTCCCTGTAACCCCAGCTATCCTGGAACTCACTATGTAGACCAGGCTGGCCTTAAACTCAGAGAGATCCCCTTGGCTCTGCCTCCCAAGTGCTGGGATTGCAGGTGTGCACCACAACGCCCATCCTTTTTTTTTCTTTTAGGCAGGGTCTCCCTATAGCCCCAGCTGTCCTGGAACTTGCTCTGTAGAGCTGGGATTAAAGGCAGGCTGGCTAGGGGTTCTTTATCTTAATGTTTTTGTTTTAATTTAGTTTTATCTGTATGTATATTGTGTGTATGCATGCAAATACACTTGTCTGAATTCCCACGGAGGTCAGAAGAGGGTGTTGGATCTCCTGGAACTGGAGTTAAGGATGGTTGTTAGCCACCATTTGTATGGTGGGAATTAAACCCGGGTCCTCTGCAAGAGCAGTCAGTGCTCTTAACCACTGAACCATCATCTCTCCAGCCCCAGGCCTTTGTTTTCTTTAATGCCTCCATGGTACTGGCAGTCCTCACTTTGTGTAAATTCTAATATATATATGTGACCTTTATAGGTCACAGTTTAGTAAAATAAAACCAGTCCTTCAACAATATGGATCAAATTTCAGTTATTGTGATATGAATAGTTAAATAAAGTAAACTTCCCTGGTAGCTCTTTATTTCAGAGATTACTACATAAGTAGTAAATGCTCCTGGTGATCAGGACCAGTCAATATTTTCATCAGTCTATCAGCATGATTACTGTATTGTCTGTTATTCAAAGTGTGGTGCCTCTTTCTCTTTGAGCTAAAAACCTATCTAACATTTTATAAAAGTGAATAGTTGAGTTGGGCCCAGTGGTACACACCTGGTCCCAGCTACATGGGAGGCTGAGGTTGGAGAATCACTTGAGCCCAGGAATTCAAGGCATGACTGGACAGCATAGTCTCACACACACACACACACACACACACACACACACACACACACACACACAAATACACACACACCCCAAACAAACAGTGTATGTTTGATAATAGGGAATGGGGGGGGGGAGGCTGGAGAGATGGCTCAGCAATTAAGAGCACTGACTGCTCTTGCAGAGGACCTGGGTTCACATCCCAGCACCCACATAGCAGTTAGCAACTATCCTAACTCCAGTTCCAGGGGATCCAACACCACTTCTGACCTCTGTGGGCATTGCACAACAGGATGCACTTACACACATATAGGCAATACACTCTTACACAACAGGATGCACATACATACACAACAGGATGCACATACATACATACAGGCAATACACTCTTACACATAAAAATAATAATAATTATCCACGTGTAGTGGCACATGCCTATTAATCCCAGCACTCAGGAGGCAGAGGCATGTGGATCTCTGTGAGTTCAAGGCCACCCCGGTCTACATTAAAGGTCCTTTGGAGACATTTCATGTTGAAGTTCAAAGGATGTTATAAGCTGATCTAACCTCTTGTGTACGACAGCTCTCCAAGGCAGAGAAAAGACCCCATTTCCTAAGTTACACAAAGAGAAAAAGAACAGCATTTAAATTCCCCCTTAAATTGAGGCTGAAGAGACGGCTCAGTGATTAAGAGTACTGGCTGCTCTTCCAGAGGTGGGTTCAGTTCCCAGAACCCAATCGACCATAACTCCAATTCCTCTTCTGGCCTCCATAGACGTCAGGCACGCAAGTGGTGCACCTACGTACATGTGCACAAAATACTCATACACATAATTTTAACCCTCTTAAATAATTGCAAAATAAAAAGTTTTCAAAGATTTTGAATGTTTCTTTTCTTTTTTTTTTTTTTTTTTTTGGTCTTCCAAGACCAGGGTCTCTCTGTAGCCCCAGCTGTCCTGGAACTCGCTCTGTAGACCAGGCTGGCCTTGAGACTCACAAAGATCCGTCGCGCTCTGCCTCCTCTGCCTCCCGAGTGCTAGGATTAAAGGGTGTGCCACCACACCGGCATAAATAAAATAAATTTTTAAAAAAATTTGCTGGGTGTGGCTGGCACACGCCTTTAATCCTAGCACTTGGGAGGCACCAGGCAGGTGATCTTTGTGAGTTTCAAGGCCAGCCTGGTCTACAGAGCGAGTTCCAGGACAGCTGGGGCTACAGGAGACCCTGTCCGCGAAAATACCAAAAAGAAAAGAAAAAAAATTATTTTATTTTTGTGTGGGTGAGTGTTTTGCCATGTACATGCAGTACCCATGGAGAGCATCATACTCCTGTTAGCTGCCATATGGGTGCTGGGAACTGAACCTGGTTCCTCTGGAAGAACAGTCAGTGCTCTTAACCACTGAGCAGTTTCTTCAGCACCATGCAGTTAAATTTTTGGTACATGCTACCAAATTTACTCCTAAAGTAGTTTTTTAGTTTATCTATGCTCTTCCTCTCTCTCTCTTTCTTTCTTTCTTTCTTTTTTTTTTTTTTTTTTTTTTTTGAGACAAGTCTCCCTTTAGTCCCAGATGGAGCTCACTATGTAGACCAGGCTGGCCTTGAACTCACAGAGATCTGCTTGCCTCTCTGCCTCCCGAGTGCTGGGATTAAAGGCATGCACCACCTTTGGTTTATGTTTCCTCTTTTTTTTTTTTTTTTTTTGTCTTTTCGAGACAGGTCTCCCTGTAGCCCCAGCTGTCCTGGAACTCACTCTGCAGACCAGGCTGGCCTTGAACTCACTCAAAGATCCGCCTGCCTCTGCCTCCCAAGTGCTAGGACTAAAGGCGTGCACCACCACGCCCGGCATGGTTTATGTTTCTTAATAGTGTTTCTTTTTTGTTTGTTTTGTTTTTGTTTTTTTGTTTTTTGGTCTTTTCAAGACAGGGTCACCCCAGCTGGCCTGGAGCTCATTCTGTAGACCAGGCTGGCCTTGTACTCACAGAGATCTGCCTGCCTCTGCTTCCCCAGTGGCAGCTAACAACTGTCTATAACTCTGGTTTGAGGGGATCTGCTGCCCTCCTCTGACCTCCGCAGGCATCACACAACATGCACACACATACACACATGCAGGCATACATATAAGATAAAAGTAATAAATAAAACTATTGAATATACCTGTTATGGTGGCACACACCTTTAATCCCAGTGTTCGGGAGGCAGAGGCAGACAGATCTGTTTGAGTTCAAGCAGCCTGGTCTACATACATAGGGACTTTCTAGGCCAGCAGGGGTTATAGGGCTATGTCAAAAACACACATGCAGGAAACAAAACAAAACAAAACAAAAAAAAAAGAGAAGAAAAAGCCAGGGATAATTGTGTACAAAATCTAAATTTATAACCATAATCCTGGTTTTCTAAACTGTTAGCAAGGAGTCTTATAATTGTTGTGCTTATTTTTGCACAGTGAGATGTGTCCTGGCCCTTTTCAGCAAGTGATGAACCTGTTTGACTCAGAAGGCTCAAGAATTATGTTCTGTATCCTGAACACAACATGGAATGAGTAGGCTAATCTCAGACAGGATGAGTTGGGTCATTATTCAAGATGAGTCTGTCTGAGTCACTTCCCTACATGTTGCAGGACTTTGTAATGGTTTATGACCCAAAACCTTTAAGTGTTCACAGAGAGACTGGATCTTGCTTCACTGCACAATAGACCTAGTTTCCAGGATGTCTTCCCTTGGTCATTTAGAAAGTAGAGGAAAGCTGCTGTAGACCGCATGCCATCCAGGTTTCACCAGTGTGGTGTTCCTGTTGTACTTCCTTTTCTCAGCTGGAATATTTTGCTCAACTGAGTCACTGTTCCAATATCTAGCTCACATTTGTCTTTTTTTTAAAATATTATGTTTTAGCCAGGTGTGATGGTGCATGCCTTTAATTCCAGCACTCCTGAGGCAGAGGCAGGTGGATCTCTGTGAGTTCAAGCCCAGCCTGGTCTGCATAGTGAGCTCCAGGCCAGCTGAGACTAAAGGGAGACCCTGTCTCAAAAAGACAAAAAAAAATTTATATACACACACACACACACACACACATATAGTTTTAAAAATTATTTTATGTGTATGAGTGTATGTTTGTAAATGCACCTGGGTCATGCAATGTCTATGGAGGTCAGAAGAGGGCATCAAATTCCTCTGGAACTGGACTTACTGATGGTTGTTAGCCACCATGTGGATTCCGGGATTTGAACTTGGATCCTCTGCAAGAACAGCCAGTGCTTTTAACCGCTGAGCCATCCCTCCAGCCCCACACTTGTCTTTAGGTATAGAGTAGTACTGGAAAGAAGCATTATGAAAATCTTTTTTTTTTAATCTGTTTTTTTTTGTTTGTTTTTTTTAGACAAGGTCTTCCTAGAGCCCCAGCTGGTCTGGAACTCCATATGTAGACCAGGCTGGCCTGGATCTTACAGAGATCCACCTGTAAACACAGGTCTCCTGAGTGCTAGGATCAAAGGAATACGCCACCACACATGGCTTATTTCTGTCTTTTGAGATGTAGCCTAGTCTGGTCTTACTCTGTAGCTGAGATATCCTTGAACTTCTTGCCTCTACCTCTGTATGTTATGATTATAGGTATGAGCCACCATATGGGGTTTTATTCTGTGGATTGAACCAGGGCTTCAAGCATGCTGGGGAATTACTCTACCAAATGAGCTACATCCCCAGGCTAGAATTACTCATTTTAAAGCAGGAATGATACATACCAAAGTAAACTATCTAGGAGGAATCAGGCTGGTGTGATAGCACATGCCTGTAGTCCCAGCATCAGGCTGAGGAAGAAGGATTGCGAGTTTTGGGCATTGTAGACCCTGAGGTGAGAACCTGTCTGAAAAAAAAGAGACATAGTTAAGTACTTTAGAAGTGAGGCTGGCGTGGTGGTGCAGGCCTTTAATCCCAGCACTTAGGAGGCAGAGGTAGGCAGATCTCTGTAACTTCAAGGCCAGCCTGTTCTACATAGTGAGCTCCAGGCCAGCTTGGACTAAAGGGAGACCATGTCTCAAAAAGACAAAAAACAAAAAGAAAAGCAAAGAAAAGTGGATAATATCAGAAAAGCACACAAACAGGAACTCTTAATATTCATTAAACATAGGAAATATAAATCTATACTAACAAATTTGTTGTACTTGTTTGTGGTGCTAGACATCAGCCCAGGCAGAGGTTTACAGATTCTAGGCAAGTTACCACTGAGCTGTATATATCCCTGGCTCAAAGAACTATATTTGTAAACAACAATCGCTAGGGGTTTTCGGTTTTCTGTGTCAAGGTAAAAAAAGAAGAAAGATAGGGCGGAATTTGTGAGGGCTAAGGAAGTAGCTTCAGGTTGCTGGGAAGTTAAAAATTAGTACAATTTGCTTCCTCCTCTTCCTGCTCCTCTTCCTCCTCCTGCTCCTTCTGCTTTTGCTGCTGCTGCATGCTGAGCTCCACGCGCAGTCCCTGGAATCTATTTTTTTTTTTTTTTGTCTCTTCGAGACAGGGTCTTCCTGTAGCCCCAGCTGTCCTGGAACTCACTCTGTAGACCAGGCTGGCCTTGAACTCACAAAGATCCACCTGCCTCTGCCTCCCCAAGTGCTAGGATTAAAGGTGTGCGCCACCACGCCCGATGGAATCTATTTTTTTTATAGATTATTTATTACTATGTGTGTATGTAGTTATGATATGTGTGCATTAGTATGGGCACACGTGGAAGAGGAGTCTGTTCTCACCTTCCATTGTGGGATGCAGAGATTGAACTCAAGTTGTTGGGTTTGTGAGGGAAGCACCTTTACCTGCTGAGCCATCTTGCCAACCCCGTAGAGTCCATTTAAAAATGTTGGCCAGAGGGCTGGAGAGATGGCCTAGCGGTTAAGAGCGCCGACCGCTCTTACAGAGGACCCGGGTTCGATCCCCAGCACCCACATGGCGGCTGAGAACCGTCTGAAACTCCAATTCCAGGAGAACTCCAGTTCCAGGGGAATCCGAGACCCTCTTCTGACCTCCGCGGCACTGCACGACACGGGTGCACAAACTTGCATGCAGACAGTACATTCATACACGTACAGAAATAAAAAAAAAAATATTGGCCAGAGCCAGCTGTGGTGGCGCACGCCTTTAATCCTAGCACTTGGGAGGCAGAGGCAGGCGGATCTTTGTGAGTTCACGGCCAGCTTGGTCTAAAGGTGAGTTCCAGGACAGCTGGGGCTACAGGGAGACCCTGTCTCGAAAAAGACCAAAACAAAATAAAAAATAAAAAATAAAAATGTTGGCTAGGCATGGTGACTCATGCCTTTAATCCCAGCACTTGGGAGGCAGAGGCAGGTGGCTCTCTGTGAGTTCAAGGCCAGCTTGGTCTGCAAGTGAGTTCCAGGACAGCTGGGGGCTGCAGGGACACCTGTCTCAAAAATACCATACATATGTGTGTGTGTGTGTACTGTATATTTCATATTTTCTGTTCAGAAACTAGTAGAATTAAAAAAAAACAACAAACTACCCCCCTGTATTATCACAGCTCGGCAGAGCTCTTTTGTACTTGTCACTTTTCTGTTCCTGAGATAGAACTACCATGACCGGGACTGGAGAGATGGCCTAGTGGTTAAGAGCACCAACTGCTCTTGCAGAGAACCCGGGTTTGATCCCCAGCACCCACATGGCAGCTGAGAACCGTCTGCAACTCCAATTCCAAGAGAACTCCAGTTTCAGGGGAACCCGACGCCCTCTTCTGACCTCTGCAGCATTACACGACACAGGTGCACAAACCTACATGGAGACAGTACATTCATACACATACAAAAATAAATAAAAACATTAAAAAAGAAAAGCCAGGCGTGGTGGCGCACGCCTTTAATCCTAGCACTTGGGAGGCAGAGGCAGTTGGATCTTTGTGAGTTCAAGGCCAGCCTGGTCTACAGAGCAAATTCCAGGACAGCTGGGGCTACAGGGAGACCCTGTCTCGAAAAGACCAAAAAAAAAAGAACTACCATGACCAAATGAACTTATAAAAGGAGTTTGAGGGCTGGAGAGATGGCTTAGCGGTTAAGAGTGCCGACTGCTCTTGCAAAGGGCCCGGGTTCAATCCCTAGCACCCACATGGCGGCTGAGAACCGTCCGTAACTCCAGTTCCAGGAGAACTCCAGTTCCAGGGGAATCCGATGCTCTTCTGACCTCTGCGGCATTGCATGACACGGGTGCACAAACCTACATGCAGACAGTACATTCATATACATAAAATAAATAAAATAAAAATTAAAAAAAAAAAAGGACTTTGAAAAAATTAAAAAAAAAAAAAAAGGAAGAG
>VZQC01005084.1:4483-47431 GCA_009823505.1 Rhizomys pruinosus | reverse complement strand
TTTTTTTGTCTTTTCGAGACAGGGTCTCCCTGTAGCCCCAGCTGTCCTGGAATTCACTCTGTAGACCAGGCTGGCCTTGAACTCACAAAGATCCACCTGCCTCTGCCTCCCGAGTGCTAGGATTAAAGGCATGCACCACCATGCCCGGCTTTATTATTTTTATATTATGTGTGTAAGTGCATTGCTGCCTATAGTGAGGTACACCCATGTCTTGAAGTGCCCACAGAAGCCAGAAGAGGGTATTGGATCCCCTGGAAGTAGAGTTATGAACAGTTGTTAACCGCCATGTGGGTGCATTGAACCTGGGTCCTTTGCAGAAGGAACCAGTGGTCTTGACCACTGATCCATCTCTCCAGCCCTAAGAGGGAATTTCTTTTTGGGGTGGTGGTGGTGGTGGTGGTGGTGGTGGTGGTGGTCTTTTTCAGACAGAATCTTTCTGTAGCCCCAGCTGACCTGGAACTCACTGTGGAAACTAGGCTGGCCTCAATCTCACAGAAGTCCACCTTCCTTTGCCTCCTAAGTGCTGGGGTTAAAGTCCTGCCCAGCTCTTAATCGTCTTTTTACCTCTTGTAAGTAAACTTTTTCTGAGGGCAGCATGATGGTATATAGACCTGTGTTAGCCATGGAGTCACAGTGTGCATTGCTAGAAATGGAATAAGTACTCAGCACATAGTTGCTAATTTGTTTTTAGTATTCATTTGAAACTATTTTTTTCTTCTTGTACTTAGATCACTCAATCCTTGGTGTTTCTGCTGTTGGCTACACTTTTCAGTGCATTGACTGGCTTGCCATGGAGTCTTTATAATACTTTTGTGATTGAAGAAAAACATGGCTTCAATCATCAGGTATTTTAAAAAGTGTTTTATTATTTTTACTTTTTCTGTGTATGAGTGAATTACTTGAAGTATGGGCACCCATGTCATGCAGTACCCACAGAGGTCAGAAGAAGGTGTCAGACTCCTCTGGAACTGGAGTTAGAATTGTTGTTAGTTACCATGTGAGTGCTGGAATTCGAACCTGGGCCTTCTGAAAGAGCAGCCAGTGCTCTTAATTGTTGAGCCATCTCTCCAGTCCCATCATCAGGTTTTTTTGTTGTTGTTGTTGTTCTTTTCGAGACAGGGTCTCTCTGTAGCCCCAGCTGTCCTGGAACTCACTCTGTAGACCAGGCTGGCCTTGAACTCACAAAGATCTGCCTGCCTCTGCCTCCCAAGTGCTAGGATTAAAGGCGTGTGCCACCACACCCGGCCATCAAGTATTTTTTTAATGTAAAGATTTTCTGTGCTTTAGTCTTATTGCTGGCAAGAATTTAGATATGGTTGCTGTTTTAGGGCTGAATCACCTGAAGAGAAAGAAACTACAGATATGGTAAAGGTGGTAGTTTGAAGTCTTGATATAAACTCTTCAATGCACACCTTTAATCCCAGCACTTGGGAGACAGAGACAGGTGGATCTCCCTGAGATTGAGGTCAGACTGGTCTACAAAGCGAGTTCCAGGCCAGCTACAGCTATAGAGACCCTGTATCAAAACAAATCCCCCCAAACCCCAAACAAATAAACTCTTGGAGTGCTAATGTTTAGTGTTCTTTCAGCTAATAATACTTAAATTGTATGTAAGGCACATATTGTCTTAGGCTGCCTAGTATCATCTAATTGCTTTACTAGATGTTAATCTTAAAAGTTGCTTGACTAGCTGGGCATGGTGGTGCAAGCCTTTAATCTTAGCACTTGGGAGGCAGAGGCAGGCAGATCTCTGAGTTCAAGGCTAGCCTGATCTACATAAGTTCTAGCCAGCTGGGGCTACAGGGGAACCCTGTCTCACAAATACTAAATGATTTTAAAAAATTGTTTTACTAATATGCCTTTTGTTTATTTACTAGACAGCAGTTTCTTAGTTAAATAATGGTAATATTTTCTTTTTTCAGACTTTGGAGTTTTTTATGAAAGATGCAATCAAAAAATTTATTGTGACTCAGTGTATTTTATTGCCTGTGTCTTCCCTTCTGCTTTACATTATTAAAATTGGAGGTGACTATTTTTTTATTTATGCCTGGCTGTTCACATTAGTTGTTTCTCTGGTGAGTAAATTCTCTGATTTTCTTACTCTTCTTTCAAGATTAAAAACATTTTTCTAGCTGGGCACACCTTTAAATCCTAGCACTCAGGAGGCAGAGGCGGGTGGATATCTGTGAGTTCAAGACCAGCCTTTGTCTGCAGAGCAAACTCTAGACTAGTTAGAGTGAGAAATGTCTCAAAAAAAAACCCCCAAAAACATTCTCAAATTTGTTTTTGTTGTTTGGGGTGGAGTTTTTTGTTGGGTGGTATTTTCTTTTTCCAGTTTTTTATTTTGTGTGTGTGGGTGTGTGTGGAGGGGCCATGCATGTGGATGGAGGTCAGAGGACAGCTCTGTGGACATAGTTCTCTTCTTCCACTTTGTAGGTTGCAGGAATTGAACTTGGGTTGTCAGACTTGGTGGAAGGTGCCTGTCCTGCTGAGCCGTCTCACTGGGGCTGTCAGACTTGGTGGAAGGTGCCTGTCCTGCTGTGCCGTCTCACTGGGGCTGTCAGACTTGGTGGAAGGTGCCTGTCCTGCTGAGCCGTCTCACTGGGGCTGTCAGACTTGGTGGACGGTGCCTGTCCTGCTGTGCCGTCTCACTGGGGTTGTCAGACTTGGTGGAAGGTGCCTGTCCTGCTGAGCCGTCTCACTGGGGCTGTCAGACTTGGTGGACGGTGCCTGTCCTGCTGTGCTGTCTCACTGGGGTTGTCAGACTTGGTGGAAGGTGCCTGTCCTGCTGAGCCGTCTCACTGGGGCTGTCAGACTTGGTGGATGGTGCCTGTCCTGCTGAGCTGTCTCACTGGCCGTTTGTTTCTGTTTCAGACAGAGTCTAGCTATGTAACTTGGGCTTGCCTTAAAGTTATGATCCTCTTGTCTCTGCCACCGAATTGTTGAGATTACAGCAGTGAACTGTCCCCTAGCCAGGGGGATAGATTCTTATAATGCTTGTTTAGCAAAGGCTACACATTAATCAAGATTATTGCTTCTGAAGTGCCAAGAATCCCCCAAGAAAGGGACTGTTTATTACACCCAGAGATCTTAATCACTGCTAGTAGCATTATCTTCTGAAATTAACTTGACAAGTGTGCTGTGTTGTCATAATACTATTTTGGTTCAGTTCACGGAACAGATATTATCTCAGGTTTGGAGTGCATGGACATAATTATATCAGTATAATTGAGTGTTTAATAATGCACTGTTTTTCTTTGAGAATATATTCATAGATTGTTCTGTTATGTTTCAGGTTCTTGTTACAATCTATGCTGATTATATTGCCCCTTTATTTGACAAATTTACTCCTCTGCCTGAGGGAAAGCTTAAACAAGAAATTGAAGTGATGGCAAAGAATATTGACTTTCCTTTGACCAAGGTGTATGTTGTAGAAGGTAAGGCTACTTGGAGGTGAGCAGGGTTTATTCAATGATTTATTTTCAAGACTTATTTTATTTTATTTTTTAATTTTATTTATTCTTTATGTGTATGAATGTACTGTCTGCATGCAGGTCTGTGCATCCGTTTTGAGCAATGCCTCAGAGGTCAGAAGAGGGCATCGGATTCCCCTGGAACTGGAGTTAAAGACAGCTCTCAGCCGCCATGTGGGTGCTGGGGATGGAACCTGGGTCCTCTGCAAGAGCAGTCGGCGCTCTTAACCACTAGGCCATCTCTCCAGCTCCTTATTTATTTTCTTTTATTGTCTTTTTTGAGACAGGGTCTTCCTGTAGCCCCAGCTGTCCTGGAACTCACTATGTAGCCAAGGCTGGTGTTGAATTCATAGAGATTAGACAGACTCTGCCTCCCAAGTAGTAGGATTAAAGGCATGTGTCACCACACCCAGCTGCTCATATACTTTTTTTTTAAATGAAGATTGCTGGGCATGGTAGTGCATGTCTTTAGTCTACTCAGGAGGCAGAGGCAGGTGGATCTTGTGAGATTGAGTTCGATCCCCAGCACCCACATGTCAGCTGAGAACCGTCTTTAACTCCAGTTCCAGAAGAATCTGACACCTTCTTCTGACCTCCGCGGCATTGCATGATGGGTGCACACACCTACATGCAGACAGTACACTAATACACATACAAAAATAAATAAAAATTTTTAAAAATTAAGTAAATATTAGCCTTGTTTTATAAATGAAATAAAGCTTATAGAAAGTTTCCTAAATTTACACAGTTAATAGATATCAAAGCCAAGATTTGAGTCCAAAGTCTAGGCTCTTAGTCACTATATTCAGTTTACTGCATGTTGAACATTTGGAAATCAAAGAAATACATACAAGGGGGCTGGAGAGATGGCTTAGTGGTTAAGAGCACTGACTGCTCTTGCAGAGGACCCGGGTTTGATTCACAACACCCACATGGTGGCTAAGAACTGTCTTTGACTCCAGTTCCAGGGGAATCCAATGCCCTCTTCTGACCTCCGCAGCATCGCACGACACGGGTGCACCTGCCTACATGCAGACACTACATTCATACATGTAAAAAGTTTAAAAAGGGGCTGGAGAGATAGCCTAGCGGTTAAGAGCACCGACTGCTCTTGCAGAGGACCCGGGTTCAATCCCCAGCACCCACATGGCGGCTAAGAACCATCTGTAACTCCAATTCCAGGAGAACTCCAGTTCCAGGGGAATCCGAGACCCTCTTCTGACCTCCGTGGCATTGCACGACATGGGTGCACAGACCTACATGCAGACAGTACATTCATACACATACAAAAATAAATAAATAATGTGCTGGGGGGATAGTGCAGCCGTTAAAGGCTGAGGATAAGAACCACTAAAAAAAAATATATATAATATATAATATATATTTTTTTTTTTTTTTTTTTGGTCTTTTCGAGACAGGGTCTCCCTGTAGCCCCAGCTGTCCTGGAACTCACTCTGTAGACCAGGCTGGCCGTGAACTCACAAAGATCCACCTGCCTCTGCCTCCCAAGTGCTAGGATTAAAGGCGTGCGCCACCACACCCGGCATAAATAAATAATTTTTTAAAAAGTTAAAAAAAAGGACATACAGAAGAAAATAAAAGAAATACATAAAGAAATACAAATACATAAAAAAGAAAATTAAAAAAGTAACTCAGCCACTATTGAAAATTAGATGTTTTCTTACAGTCTTAAAAAAATGTTTTTCTGCTCATAGCTGTATGTGTGTGTTTATTTTACAAGCCCTGTAAGAGGGGAAAGTAAGAGAGGACAAAATCTGATTCTGGAACCCAGTGATCAATACTTTAGTATTCCTATATTTCTTCAAAAGCTTAAAAAAAAAAAAGCTTGAGTTTATGCCTTTCTATTTACATGTACATTTTTTCTTGATAATTCATTAGCTTTATATAGGTGGGAACTTTTGTGTTCCTCACAATACATTGGTAAGCTTTTATTAGAATTCTATGTAGATATAATTCTTTTTTTTCTGGATGCTTAAAATTCCATTTCATACGTTTATCGCAGTTTAATCATTCTGCACCTGTTGGATATTTAGGGTTATTTGGCTATTGCTACAAAGCCTCCTTAGCAGAAGTGGAGCGTGTTTGTGGGCAGGAATGAAGGGTAACGGACACTCTGCTGCTGCTGCTGATTTATGTTGATATAATTTTTCTTCAGATATTAAATAACTTGAAAGTGTTAAATCCCTTTTCAATGGTTACAGAGGACCATATATTTTAAAATTATTTTCCATGATTTGACTGTCTTTTTCTTAGGATCTAAGCGATCTTCCCACAGCAATGCTTATTTTTATGGCTTCTTCAAGAACAAGAGAATAGTTTTGTTTGACACTCTGCTAGAAGAGTACTCTGTACCGGGCAAAGACAACCAGGAGGAGCCTGGCCTGGAACCCCGAAATGATGGAGAAGGGGACAGTGAAGAAATAAAAACTAAAGTCAAAGTGAGTTTTTTTTTCATGAGAGACTCTGCCTTAGACTACATACCTAGTTTCTTTGACAATCAAAATAATACTAATTTCCATGTAGTGAATATCAAAATCACAGAGACCAATAAAAGTCCCAAGGCCCCTTTAAATTCTGATAGTTGGGAGATTACCATTTTTTAGTACTTGTTGAATACTTTACGAACTTTTAGACAATGTGCGTGTTGAAACTGAAAGATCTTATAAAAATCCTATAATAATATGTATTGCTGTTATTTTTGTTTGCTTTTTATTACACTTATTTATTTTATATGCATTAGGTTGTATGTATATAGGGCATGTTATGCCACATCATGTATGTGGAGGTCAGAGGACAACCTTCAGGTATAGGTTTTCTTCTACCCTATGGGTCCTGGGATCAAGCTCACTGGCCCATATTCTTGTTATGTTTATGATCAAAGAATCCCCACAGACAAAATAAGGTGAAAACAAACATTTAATTTTTAGTCTCATTGTGACATAACAGTTAATAGGTTTTGACAATGGGTAGACTTAGAAATTAATCCTGGTTCTGTCACTTACTTGCTGAGTATTCCTTGGGTACATTACGTAATTTAATCCATTTTTTATAACACATTTATGAAATATGTACTCTAGGTACTTTGCTTGAGAATATAAATAAGGGCTTTGGATGTAGCTCAGTTGATAAAATGGATGTAGCATGCACAAGGCCTAGTTCAATCCACAGTACAACATCAGCCAGTCATAAAGGCTCATACTTATAATCCCAGCACTTGGGAGGTGGAGACAGGAGATCCAGAGTTCAAGCTTATCTTCACTCCTACATAGTGAGCTCAAGGATAGCCTGGGATATCTGAGACCCTGCCGAAACAGTTAAAATAAATAAATAAATAAATAAATAAATAAATAAATAAATAGGAAGGCAACTGTTGATAAGCTTATAGTATAAAGGGGAAGTGGTCACACAAACACCATTTGCCATATTAGTGCTCCTGGGAAACTGTAGATGCTAGATGTAGGGGAATATATAAGAAGGAATTTCCTTTTTTAAAATTTTTATTAAAAAGACCAAAAAAAGAAAAGAAAAGGAAAAAGCCAGATGTGGTTGCACACTGTAGGAAGCTTTCTTTTGTATTGAACAGGTACCACACGGCCCTGCTAAGGGAAGGGGAGCACAATACCTGCCTGCAGCCACTATAGGGAACTAGCCTCTTGGTTCAAAGACTAGCTGGCCACCTCCATAGCCTGGCTTGAGAGGTACTTCCACCTCAGGCCCCTAGCCTGGGACAACGAGACACATTAGCCTGGCTTGAGAGTTACTTCCACCTCAGGTCCCTAACCTGGGACAACGAGACACATTTTCCCACCCTTGGCCGAGACTTCCCACCTGCCCAGAGACTGCTGAACCCTGGACAGGAATTTCGGGCTGATGGCTGTTGGCCTGCCTACCTTCAGCCTATGTCCACTCACAACACCAGCTATCCAGGTTGGTGGTCCGCACAGGGACCTCTTTCCAACCCACTGTCCACCCGAATGAAATGTAGGCCTGCTTTGGCCTGTATACACGCAAAAATTTTAAAAATGATGGCTGGGAATTCTGTAATGATGTTAATGGGAATTCGATTTCTTGCTTGCTACAGCCTGCTTTTATAAACCAAATGACATCAGCTCCCAGAGCCAATCACAGACCCCCAACTCCACACCATTGCACACTGCTGCCTTACCCAGCATCATGTACCTAGGCCACGTTGTTTGCTCCTCCCTGGGGCAGGGTCAGAGAAATCCCCTGACTCCCATCTACCTGCCTTGCCCTGAGGGTGCTAGCTGAGAACTAGCCGCCACCCCGCCATTCAAACTGGATCTTCCTATAGTGCACGCCTTTAATCCTAGCACTTGGGAGGTAGAGGCAGGTGGATCTTTGTGAGTTCAAGGCCAGCCTGGTCTACAGAGTGAGTTCCAGGACAGCTGGGGCTACAGGGAGACCCTGTCTCAAAAAGACAAAAAATTTATTAGGTCCTTTTTTTTTTTGTTTTTTTTTTTTTTACTGCACAGAGCTTCAATAAAAAATTGGCTTTGAAAAAAAAAATGGATGGAAAGCAAAGCCCAAGAGGGGAGGGATCTTTTTGAGACAGGGTCTCCCTGTAGCCCTAGCTTGCCTGGAACTCACTATGTAGACCCGTCTGCCTCTGCCTCTTGAGTGCTGGGATTAAAGGCATGTGCCACCATACCCAGTTCTTTATTTTTTTACAGCATATGTGTGGAGATGAGAGAACAACTTTGTGGAGTTGCTTCTCTCTGAAACCTTTATAAGCATTCCAGGCACTTGAACTCTGAGGTTTTTTTTTTTGTATGCGTATGAATGTACTGTCTGCATGTAGGTCTGTGCACCCGTGTCGTGCAATGCCGCGGAGGTCGGAAGAGGGTCTCGGATTCCCCTGGAACTGGAGTTCTCCTGGAATTGGAGTTACAGATGGTTTTTAGCCACCATGGGGGTGCTGGGGATTGAACCCGGGTCCTCTGCAAGAGCAGTCGGTGCTCTTAACGGCTAGGCTATCTCTCCAGATACCTGATTGGGTCTTTAGGCTTTTGTGCAAGGGCCTTTACCCACTAAGCCATCTTGCTGGCCTAAGAAAACATACACTTTTTTTTGGTCTTTTTGAGACAGGGATTCTTTTCCTGTAACCCCAGCTGGTCTGGAACTGCTCTCTATGTAGACCAGGCTGGCCTTGAACTCATAGAGATCCACCTGACTCTGCCTCCTGAGTGCTGGGATTAAAAGCATGGTGGCGTACGGAGAAGAGACGATGATAAGAAATGTTAAAGATCATCAAAAAATAGTCCCCAACATTTATATGTATGAATGTGCCCTTGGGTTAGGGTCATGTGAAATGATTTTAGATTCCTACTCACTTCCATCTGTAGAACTCAGGGCAAGTAAGTTAAGCTCTCTGAACTTCTGATCCCTTTTCAGAAAGGTGAGGCTGGCAGAGTTTCTTAGCCTTGGCACTACCAACATTTGGGGATGGATAATTGTTTTTGTTTTGGGTGGGATCTTGTGCACTGTATTATGTTTAGCAGCAACACTGGCCTATCTTCATTAGCAGTCAGTGACAGCTCTATCATTCACTTACATATAACAACAAATTGTCCTACATTATCAGATATTCTTGGTAGTGGGGGTGGAGTCGAGTAAGAATGATGCAAATTCTCCCATGATTGAGAAATACTGGTGTAAAGATACTTAACTTTTAGGTTGTGAGCTTGCTATTTGTTTGTTGTTTGTTTATTTGAGACAGGGTCTCCCTTTAGCCTAGAACTTGCTATGTAGACCAGGTTGGCCTTGATCTAACAGAGACTTCTCTCCTGTTTCCCGGGTACTTGTGTTAAAGGGGTGCACCACTATGCCTGGCCATTTTTATTTATTTATTTATTTATTTTATTTTTTGTCTTTCCGAGACAGGGTCTCCTGTAGCCCCAGCTATCCTGGAACTCACTCTGTAGACCAGGCTGGCCTTGAACTCACAGAGATCCGCCTGCCTCTGCCTCCCGAGTGCTAGGATTAAAGGTGTGCGCCACCACGCCCGGCACCATTTCTTTTTTAAATAGAGTCATACAAGGCTGGGTAGATGGCTCATGGGTAAGAGCACTTGATTTGCAAGCATGAAGACCTAAGTCCAAATCCCCAGCACCCATGTAAAAGCAGGTCATAGCTGCAGCATCACGGGAGCAGAGTGAAGCGGAACCCAGAGCTCGCTGGTGCCGAGACAGTGTTTCCAGTTCAGTGAGAGACCCTGACTTAAGTTAATCAGGCAAAATTCATCTGTAAACTACACAAGGAGGACACCCAATGTCTTACCCTGGCCTCAGTGTAGCTGCACATTTGTGTGTACCTGCACACTCACATACATTTACCACAACACGCACGCATGCACACGCACACATGCGCATACACGCACACAGGCTTGTGTGTATAGGTATGTAGCCTATAATGGACTCAAACTCAGTATGTACACAACATAGGCTGTCCTCAAATTCAGAATCCTCCTCCCTCAGCTTCCTGAGTGTTGAGATTATAGGCATGTACTACCTTACCTGGTTTTTAATATTTACTCAGGCACAGTAGTATCTTTAATGGCTGATTGGTTAAAGCACTGGCTGTTCTTACAAAGGACCTCAGTTTGGTTCCCAGCACCCACATAGTGGCTAACAACTATCTGTAACTCTGTTTCCAGCTTCTGCAGGTACTGTTCATGGTATACCTACATACATGGATACAAAACACTCATACACATGCAAATAAATTTAAAATATCATTGAGAATAGTTTTGTTTAGCTATAAACACAGTTGGTAGCTGGGGTTATAACTCAGAGGTAGAGTACTTGCCTAGCATGTGCAAGTCCCTGGGTTCAGTCCTCAACAGTACAAAAACAATACAAGTACTCCTTTGAAGGGTGCTCAATGGGGGTTGACTTCATTAACTACAAATGTAAAACCATAATGCCACCCTATTAATAGCAGAGGAGATAGCCCATAGTGAGTTATGTCTTGAATAACTGAAACAAATATTCGAGTTTTTGGTTTTTGTTGAGATAGAATCTAGTATGTAGAGCAGGCTGGCCACAAACCTCCATATTTATCTTAAAATACAGGCATAATACAGACTCTAATAAGGCAGGGAGGTTTCTTTTTTTTTTTAATTTTATTTATTTTTGTACGTGTATGAATGTACTGTCTGCATGTAGGTTTGTATACCGGTGTCATGCAATGCCTCGGAGGTCAGAAGAGGGTGTCGGATTCCCCTGGAACTGGAGTTAAAGATGGTTTTCAGCCACCATGTGGGTGCTGGGGATCTAACCCGGGTCCTCTGCAAGAGTAGTCAGCACTCTTAACCATTAGGCCATCTCTCCAGCCCAAGGCAGGGAGGTTTCTTTGTTTTTTATTTTGTTTTTTTTGTTTTTTTTTTTTGGACTTTTCGAGACAGGGTCTCCCTGTAGCCCCAGCTGTCCTGGAACTCACTCTGTAGACCAGGCTGGCCTTGAACTCACAAAGATCCGCCTGCCTCTGCCTCCAAAGTGCTAGGATTAAAGGCGTGCACCACCACGCAGGGAGGTTTCTAAGAAGAGGATATGTGAGCTAGGCAGAATTTTGACTTGGACATGGGCTTTCAGGTTGAACACAAGAAACAAATCAAACTGTGGAGACAAAATACTCAACTCTGGGGCTGGAGAGGTGGCTCAGCAGTTAAGAGCACTGGTTGCTCTTGCAGAGAACCTGGGTTCAATTTCCAGCACCCATATGGTGGCTAACAACTATCCATAACTCCAGTTCTAGGGGATCCATACCCTCTTCTGACCTCTGCAGGCATTGTATGACACAGGTGCACTTTCATACATGCTTACAAAAAACACATACACGGAGGCTGGAGAGATGGCTCAGTAGTTAAGAGCACTGACTGCTCCTGCAGAGGACCCGAGTTCGATTCCCAGCACCACCTGGTGGCTAAGAACCGTCTTAGGCCAGGCATGGTGGTGCATGCCTTTAATCCCAGCACTCGGGAGGCAGAGGAAGGCAGATCTCTGTGAGTTCAAGGCTGGCCTGGTCTACATAGCGAGCTCCAAGCCAGCTGGGATAAAAAGGGAGACCCTGTCACACACACACACACACACACACACACACACACACCACACAACACCCACAAAAATAAAATACTAGATAAAATATTTTAAAAATATATTTTATTTTATTGTGTATGAGTTTACTGTTGCATGTAGGTTTGTGCACTTGTGTCGTGCAATGCCTCGAAGGTCAAAGAGGGCGTCGGGATTCCCGGAACTGAGGTTCTCGGAATTGGAGGTACGGTACGGTTCTCAGCCGCCATGTGAGGTGCTGGGATCGAACCCGGGTTTCTGCAAGAGAAGTCGCTGCTTCTAACCAACTAGGCCATCTCTCCAGCCCAATAAAATATTTTTTAAAAAAACTCAGTCCGGGCTGGAGAGATGGCTCAGCGATTAAGAACATTGGTGGGGTTCTTGAGCAACACCAGGTTTAAATCCCAGCACCCACATGGCAGCTAAACAACTGTCGTGTTGACTCCAGTTTCAAGGAATCCAAACATCCTCTTCTCTCCTCCGAGGCATTGGACAACAGGGTACACTTAACATGCAGGGAATATATACACACATAATAAAAACAAGCCGGGCGTGGTGGACACACGCCTTTAATCCTTAGCAACTTTGGGGCAGAGGCAGCGGATCTTTGTTGAGTTCAAGGGAAACACTGGTCTACAAGTGAGCGAAGTGTCCAGGACACCAGAGCCTACAGGGAGATCCTGTCTCAAAAAGGACCAAAAAAAAAAAAAAAAAAAAAATGATTAATGATTAAATCGATTAAATAGATGCTTTTATAGACTACTTTTTTCTGAAGACATTGTGTTGTTTCCATTGGCCTGAACAAAAGTTTAGACAGAGGTCAATACTCTGGCCCCCAATCCTTATTCTAACTATTCTTCTTCCCAGTTTTGGAGGTATTCAAGGCTATTTCCCAGACATTTTGAAGGCGTAGGGCGCAGCTAGCCTATGATTCAGCTTTCTTTGGTCTACCTCATTGGTTACTTGCCCCTCTGCTTTTCTGCTTCCCAGATAGATGTTCCTGTTTTTAGTATTTCCTATTTCTCCTATTCTGTGGGTATAACTTTAATATTAGTGTGTTTTGTTGTCTTTTTGAGACAGGGTTTCCCTGTAGCCCCAGCTGGCCTGGGATTCACTCTATAGATCAGGCTGATCTTGAACTTACAGAGATCCGCCTGCTTCTGCTTCTCAAGTGCTGGGATTAAAGGCGTGTGGTGACACCACACTCTGCCTTTCGTCAGCATTTCTAATGTGTAATTTCCCAATGTAAGAGCATAAACTTTGGAAATAGAGATTCTAATGGGCTTATGATGTGTCTCTCAGGTGAATTTATTATGACTTGTTCACTGTTGTCTCATTTGATGAAGGTTTTCAGTTTTTCCAGTTTTTCTCCTAATTTCAGTCTAGAATATAAACTTAGTGAAATCAGGGAATACCTCTCGTTTATGATTCTGTCTTTGGGGAGCAACACAGTTCTCACATAGAGTAGTGGTTTAGTAACTGTTCTGTTAAGCAAAATTTTGTATTAAAGTCTGATTCTTTAAGTTAGAATCTGTGAAGGGATATTACTGGGTTAAGGTTAAAAGTCCAAACTTTTGAAGGTTGTTAATGAATTCTTCAAATTCTTTGATTTAGAATAAAAAACAAGGATGTAAAAATGAGGAGGTGCTGGCTGTATTGGGCCATGAACTGGGACACTGGAAGTTGGGACACACTGTCAAAAATATCATAATTAGCCAGGTAAGTTTGGAGCAGCAGTATATATTATTTACTTTTGTTTTTGTTTTTATTTTATTTTATTTTATTTTTTTGAGACAGGTTCTTATGTAGCTCAGGCTGGACTGTGACTCACTATGTACCCAAGGATGGCCTTGACCTTGAATTCCTGATTCTCCTGAGTTTACCTCCCAAGTACTTGGATTACAGCTGTACATCACAACATCTGGCTCACAGTTCATATGTGTGTGTGTGTATGTATATAATATACATATATATTAATCCATATGACTGTTTTTCTTGCATGTATGCAAGTACACCTATATGTGCCATGACCACAGAAGAAGAGGGCGTCCGATCCCTTGGAACTAGAGTTATGGATGGTTGTTAGCCAATATTTGGATGCTAGGAACTGAACCCACATCCTCTGCAAACACTCAACCATCCCTCCAGCCCCAGTTATATTTTTGTAATATGAAAGTTAGAAGCTGCTGGGCGTGGTGGCACACGCCTTTAATCCTAGCACTCAGGAGGCAGAGGCAGGCGGATCTCTGTGAGTCCAAGGCCAGCCTAGTCTACGGACTGAGTTGCTGGAGAGATGGCTCAGCAGTTAATAGCACTGGCTGCTCTTGCAGAGAACCCAGGTTCAGTTCTCAGAACCCATATGAGATTAATAACCATCCATGTAACTCCAGTTCCAGGGCATCTGATGCCCTCTCTGGCCTCTGAGGGCACTGTACAAAAATGGTGCACTTCCATGCATGCAGGCAAAACACTCATCATATACACATGAAATAACTAAAAAATAAAATTAAAAATGTTTAAACTATTTTTATTTTATGGGTATGAGTGTTTTATGCCTACATGTATGTAAGTTCATCTGTGTCATGTGGAACTGGAGTTACATATAGATGGTTGTTAGCCACCATGTGGGTGCTTGGATTCAAACCCAGGTCTTCTGCAAGAGCAGCCAGTGCTCTTAACCGTTGAACTATCTCTCCAGCTTCATAAAAAAGAAATACTTAAGTTGGGCGTGGTGGCGCACGCCTTTAATCCTGGCACTTGGGAGGCAGAATCAGGCGGATCTTTGTGAGTTCAAGGCCAGCCTGGTCTACAGAGCAAGTTCCAGGACAGCTGAGGCTACAGGGAGACCCTGTCTTGAAAAGATAAAAAAAAAAAAAAAATACTTAAAGCATGGCAGGAAGGTGAGCATGATGGAGCCACTGTAAGTCTAGCACTAAGGAGACCAAAGTAGAGGGATCTCGAGTTAAAGGCCATCCTGAGCTATAGAGCAACTTCAAGCCAGCTTGAGCAACATAGTGAAACTTAGTCTCCAAAAATAAAACGTGCAGGGCTGAAGAGATGGCTCAGTGGTTAAGAGCACTGGCTTCTCCTGCCGAGGACCCTGGTTCAGTTCCCAGCAGCCACGTGGACGCTAACAACTATTTGTAACTCCAGTTCCAGGGGATCTGATGCTCTCTTTTGACCTCCACGGGCATTGCACAACACAGCTGCACTTACATGCAGGGAATACAATCATACACATAAAATATAAATAAAAACAAAGTAAATAAAAATATGACAAGCATGAGATTTTATGTAGTAATGAAGTCAAGACAGACATCAGGCCGCGAGTGATGGCACATGCTTATCATCCTAATGTTCAGGAGGCTGAGGCAGGAGGATCTCAACTTTCAGGCCAAACTCCTTGATTACTTATTGTGGCTTCCTGAGTTAAGTACCTCTGCAACCTCAGGCAAGTTCCTTAATTTCTCTCTGCCTAAATTCCTTCATTGAATAATACTATTTATGTCTGGTTAAGAATGAAGCGAAGGGGCTAGAGAGATGGCTCAGCAGTTGGGAGTGCCAACTGCTCTTGCAGAGGACCCGGGTTCAATTCCCAGCACCCACATGGTGGCTAAGAACCGTCTTTGACTCCAGTTCCAGGGGAATCCTATGCCTTCTTCTGACCTCCTCAGCATTGCACAACACGGGGTGCACCTACATGCAGACAGTACACTCACATTAAAAAAAAAAAAAATGAAGTGAATAGGCTAGGCATGGTGGCTCTTGCCTTTAATCCCAGCACCAGGGAGGCAGAGGCAGGTGGCAGGTGGATCTCTGTGAGTTCAAGGCCAGCCTGGTCTACACAGTGAGTGTCCGGCCAGCTGGGGCTACAAGGGAGACCCTGTCTCAAAAAGACTAAATAAAGTTCTCTTTGCCAAGAATATTTCCCTGTGACAGGGGCTGAAGAGGTGGCTTACTAGTAACTACAGTATTAGGGGATCCAGTACCCTCTTCTGACTTCTGTGGGCATTATATGACAGGGATGCACTTATATACATGCAGGCAATATACTCATACACATAAAAATAAAATATTTTTTAAAAGAATATTTCCCACACTAGGTGTTGTGGTGCACGCCTTTAATCCTAGCACTTGGGAGGCAGAGGCAGGTGGATCTTTGTGAGTTCAAAGGCCAGCCTGGTCTATAGAGTGAGTTCCAGGACAGCTGGGGCTACAGGGAGACCCTGTCTTGAAAAGACCAAAAAAAAAAAAAAAAATGAATATTTCCCTTAACAGTACCTTCAAAACTATCCCAATATTGGGGGGGTTGGTGATTGAGGGGTGGCATAGTGGCATGAGTGGGCATACTAGAATACAAACACCTGCTCGGCACCTCCTGCCTTCCTAACCTTCATCTGCATACCCATGTATTCACCGATGGATGCCCCTGGGCACCCTTATTTCTGGCTAAGTGGTTCTAAAAGTTCAGGAGTTGCCACTAGGGACCTACAGTAGTAAGCCAAAGTTCATCTCTAAAAGCATAGTGGGTTTTGACAAATGGACGCATAGGCCTAAAGAGAGTTGTCTGGGCTGGGCAGGGCAGGTTGCGCCTTTACCTGGCATGGCAGGTGAGCCTTCTCATGCCATTTCTCACTCTAAGCTGTGGCTTCTTGAGTCCCCTGGTGAATGGATTAGAATGGTACACTTTAAGGATAGGCCATGTGGCTGCCGATCAGCTAAGGGAAAAGAATGTACCTGTTCTCTAATGTTACACAAGGGTTGTGTTTTGGTAGGCCTTTTTCCCTCAGTTACTGGTAAAAATAAATCTATTTTTTTCTTTTTTCTTTTTTTTTCTTCAATATTTATTTATCTTTTTGAGACAGGGTCTCCCTGTAGCCCCAGTTGGCCTGAAGTTCACTATATAGACCAGGCTGGCCACAAACTCACAGAGATCCACCTACTTATGCTTCCCAAGTGCTAGGATTAAATGTGTGCACCACCATCTTGGCCTATACTTCTTTTGACCACTTTAGACCCTTGGTCATAAGAGGCTCAGCTCATTCTGAGCCCTATAGAAAACTGCTGTCCAAACATTTGGGGAAATTTTTTGTTTCTTGGTCTTTTTTTTTTTAATTTTTTTTTGAGACAGGGTCTCCCTGAACTTGCTATGTAGACCAGGCTGGCCTTGAACTCACAGAGATCCACCTGCCTCTGCCTCCCAAGGTGCGCCACCATGCCCAGCAATTTTTTTTTGAGAATTTTTAAAAAATTTTATTTATTCTTTCTGTGTATGAGTGTACTGTCTGCATGCAGGTCTGTGCACCCATGTTGTGCAATGCCTCGGAGGTTGGAAGAGGGCGTTGGATTCCCCTGGAACTGGAGTTAAAGAGTTAAAGATGGCTCTCAACTGCCATGTGGGTGCTGGGGATCGAACCCAGGTCCTCTGCAAGAGCAGTCAGCACTCTTAACCGCTAGGCCATCTCTCCAACCCCCAAGAATTTTTATGCTATAAAGCTGCCTAAGTAACTTCTCTCATCACGCTTAACACCATTCTCTCTTTCTCTTTTTCTGTGTGTTTGTGTGTGTGGGGGGTTGAGACAGGGTCTCCTAGGCCTGTACTGACCTTGGTTGGACTCCTGACCCTCCTGCCTCTACTCCCAAGGGCTAGGATTCCAGGGTGCGCCACTATGTTTTCTTTTTTTGCAGTTCTTACCTCAGCTTTTTTTTTTTTTTTTTGGTCTTTTTCGAGACAGGGCTCCCTGTAGCCCCAGCCTGTCCTGGAAACTCGCTCTGTAGACCAGGCTGGCCTTGAACTCACAAAGACCGCCTGCCTCTGCCTCCCAAGTGCTAGGATTAAAGGCGGGCCACCACACGCCCCCCGGCTTTTACCTCAGCTTTTAACGGCTGCGCTATCCCTCCAGCCCATACCATGTTTTCTTACTGCACTCTTCTTGTCTTGTTGTACCTGTGATGCTCCTTATCCTACAGTGAAATGTGCATAGTAGTAACCTACAATTCTGTCCTCATTTTCCTAGATGAATTTCGCTGGCTGTGGTTTTTTTTTGTTTTTCTTGTTTGCTGTTTATTGGTCGAGACGGAACTGTTTTTTTTGCTGCCTTTGGTTTTTATGACAGCCAACCCACTCTAATTGGACTACTGATCATCTTTTAGTTTAATTTTTATTTTTTCACCTTACAGGAGGTAATGTAACGTTTAAACTGTATCTTAAATATGCCCTCTTGCTTGTTTTTTTCCAAATCTGGCCCTTACAGTCTTATATAAAAGAATTTCGTAGGGGGGTGAGGATGGCTGGATAGGCGTTAGTTCAACTTGAACCACCACCCCTGATTGAGGGAGCCGGCCCGAATTTGGGGAATTGGCTCCATTTTATTGGCCTGTGGCCACATCGTGTGGAGTATTGTCTGATTGGTGAGCAGTGTGGGAGGGCACAGCCCCGAAGTGGTGCTAAAACCCTGGGCAGGTGTTTGTTGTGTACCCGGGTATAAAGAATGCAGCTTGTCGATGGGCCAGGGAAGCAAGCCAGGAAACAGCATTCCTCCATGTCCTGTGCTCAGCTCCTTCCGTACAGTCTGGCACTGAGTTTCCTGCCATTTTTGGGCTCCCTGAGTGATGAACTGGACCCAGGAGATGTAAGCGGAGTAAACCCTTTCCTCCTTTACTCACCCAGTTGGTGTTGGTCAGAGTGTTGTCACAATTGAAGGAAAACTAGAACAATGGATATAAAAGCAACAAGTCCAAGCCCCCCAAAAGTAAATCTCATATATGTTAGCAGAAAAAAAGTAGAGAGTTGAGTTTAGGGGTGAAGACCTTGTTACCACATGTACCTTGGAGCCTTAGCAACAGGAAATCACCTGCTGGATTCTCACCATTGTGAGAAGGCAGAACAAGGAGTAGTTGAGTCTATGTACAGCTGCCTTAAAGTAGGCTGTGGGACATGTTCCTGTGGCTGTGTTCTCTGGCCTCCTGCTCCTGAATAGCCTTAGGGTTTCATCCAGGACTCACTAAACAAAAACTGGGTATTTCATGAGTTAAACTGAGAATTACTGCTCTAGGGCTGGAGAGATGGCCTAGCGGTTAAGAGTGGCAACTACTCTTGCAGAGGACCTGAGTTCATCCCCAGCACCCATATGGGGCTGAGAACTGTCTTGAACTCCAGTTCAAGGAAGAATCCGATACCCTCCTTCTGACCTCTGAGGCATTGCATTGCAAGACACGGTGCACAGACCTACATGCAGACAGTGCATTTTACCAAATAAAAAAAATGAATAAATTGAATGAGCGTGCTCTGTTAAGCTGCTAGCAGATTCTATACATGTGATGAGACACAGGTTAATGAGACTGTATTTCATAGCATTATTTCATGGTGTTTGATAAGACTCCCAAATTAAGCTGGGAAACAAAACAATACTGGCGAAATCTCTTTTTTTTTGTCTGTTTTGAGATAAGGGTCTTTTCGTGTTTTGTAGCTTCTGCGTGACCTGGAATGGACCTAGTTAGACCCTAGGCCTGGGCAGTGAACTCACAAGTATTCGCCTGCCTCTGCCTCCAAGTGCCGGGGACTAAGGTAATTGGCCAACCATGCCTTGGCTCAGTACTGGCAAGCTTAAGGTACCCTGCATTCTTGGGACAGGTTATAGAGTAAAAGTTTCAAGATCAAATAGGTGAATCCTGTTTTTCCCTTTCTTCACAATAAAAACATGTGGGCGGGGCGTGGTGGCGCAACACCTTTAATCCTAGCACTTTGGGGCAGGCATATCTTTGTGAGATGGAAGCTAGCTTGTTTTCATAGTGAGTTCCAGGCAGTGGGGCTACAGGGAGACCCTGTCTTCCAAAAGACCAAAAAAAAAAAAAAAAAAAGAAAAGAAAAATGGAGAGAAATAGATCGTATTGTACAGTGTTGTCCACATAAGCATGTGTGGAAAGCAGAGGTCAACACTGGGTGCCTCCCTGTATTGGAGCCCAAGGCCACAAGTCAATATCAGTTGTCTTCCTGTATAACAGAACCCGGGGTTCACTTTTTCAGCTAGGTTGGCTGGCCAGTGATTTCCTGGGATCCACCTTGACCACACCTCCCACTCCTCCACCTCTTCCATCACTAGGATTGTGTCCACACCTACCTGGCTTTACATGTCTGCTGGAGATTCGTACTCAGGTCCTCCGGCTTATGTAACAAGCACTTTACCTACTAAGCTATCTCCCCAGTCCCCAAAAGCAGATCTTTAAAAAAAAAGATTGAAAATTTATGTCAAAATAACTTAAGAAACAGAAATTATGCTGCCATGCAGGCTGCAGTACTTAGGTATTTTCCTATGAATTTTTTCCCTTTCATAACAGTCTTCAGAAACTGTGGGCTTTTTCTGGCAGTACAGCCACAGTTCTGTACCATTATAGAAAGTTCAGGTTTTAGTTGGGCGTGGTGGCCCACGCCTTTAATCCTAGCACATAATGAGTTCTACATAATGAGTTCCAGGCCAGCTGGGGCTATAGGGAGACCCTGTCTCAAAAAGACCAAAAAATAATAAATAAATAATAATATTAAGAGATAGTGAAAGAAAGTCTGAATACAAATTAGCAAGACTTCCATCCAGCTCTGGGAAGGTAGTATGCTCTGGCTTAGAGTCACTTAGGAGTTTAGCACTAGACCTTCTGGCTGTGTGGCCTTGGCAGATTGATCTCTGAGCCTCACCTTCCTCAACTGTACAGTGGAAGTAATAGCTTCCTGGGGAATGTGTGACGTTCCCAGGACATGGCAGATACCCAAAAGCTACTACTTTTTTTTTTTTTGGTCTTTTCGAGACAGGGTCTCCCTGTAGCTCCAGCTGTCCTGGCACTTACTCTGTAGACCAGGCTGACCTTGAACTCACAAAGATCCGCCTGCCTCTGCCTCCCAAGTGCTAGGATTAAAGGCGTGTGCCACCAAGCCTGGCAAAAGCTGCTACTTTTTAATAAGGTCTATATCCATTTCTGGTCTATTTTCTTAGTCCGGGGGTGGGGGGGTGCAGGGAGCTCAATTTCTAGTAAACCCAGCCCTCTTTCCTTAAATCCTAGTATTTGTCAGTTTGGCTCTCCTTTCTCACATCCCAGCCCAGCCTTCCTGTACAGCCTGGCTCATCGCACCACTGACAGCAAAGGTGCTTGGCAGCTGAGCCGCTTTCCTTTCCTTTTTCAGGTTCTGTCTTTCTGCCTAACAGTCCTGAGCCGAAGGTTTGAATTTCAAGCTGATGCTTTTGCCAAGAAGCTTGGGAAGGCTAAAGACTTGTATTCTGCTTTGATCAAACTAAACAAAGACAACCTGGGATTCCCGGTTTCTGACTGGTTGTTCTCCATGTGGCACTATTCCCACCCTCCACTACTAGAGAGACTGCAGGCTCTGAAGGACACAAAGCAAGACTGAGATGCTCAGGGTTCGTAACCAAAGACATTTCTGATTATTTCTGTCCTGGCAGCATGTTCCAGCTCTTGATGTTTTTAAACTTTTTATTTAACAGACAAGTGATTACGAACAGAAAAAGTCCAGATTTAAATACATTTAAAATCTCATTTGAAAAAGATTTTAATAATCCATTTCTTAAAACACTGGATAAAAATTTGAGGCTGTTTTTAAAGGCATAGCTTTACCTAGCATCTGGTTTACCATCAATTTATGAAATGATTTAAGAAAATGCACAATTCATCTTATTTACGTATGTGGAATCTGCATCTAAGATGTTCAGGTTGTATGTTTAAAGCTGGGAACGCCACCTGAGTCCTTTCTTCAAGGCAGAAACAGACAGCGCTCCCAAATCATCGTGCTTTACATGAAACTTGTTTTTACCTTCATGCTATTATGATATAACCTGGCCAGTGTTTTAAATAAGAAAGAAAAGCCGGGCGTGGTGGTGCACGCCTTTAATCCTAGCACTTGGGAGGCAGAGGCAGGCGGATCTTTGTGAGTTCAGCCTGGTCTACAGAGTGAGTTCCAGGACAGCTGGGGCTATAGGGAGACCCTGTCTCAAAAAGACCAAAAAAAAAAGAAAAAAGAAAAGAAAAGTAATAATTGGTAGGGCTAATGGTATTGAAATGAAAGTCATTTGACATATGCTGTACTGTTGTGCCAAATTTTGTAACTTTGGTCTTTTGGAAGACAGGGTCTCCCTGTGCCCCACTCCTGGAATCTTACAAGTACCCACTCACAAGATTGCCTGCCCCAAGTGTAGGATTAAAGGTGTTGGCCACCACGCCCCGCCCACAGTTTTTATTGTGAGAAGAAAAACAGGATTCACCTATTTGATCTTGAAACTTTTACTCTATAACCTGTCCCAAGAATGAATGGAGGTACCTCAAGATTGCCAGTACTGAGGCCAGGCATGGTGCCAAATACCTTTAGTCCCAGCACTTGGAAGGCAGAGGCAGGAGAATCTCTGCGACTTCACTGCCAGCCTAGTCTAAATAGTCCATTCCAGGTCAGCAGAAGCTACAACACGAAGACCCTATCTCAAAAAGACAAAAAAAAGAGATTGCCAGTATTGTTTTGTTTCCCAGCTTAATTTGGGAGTCTTATCAAACACCATGAAATAATGCTATGAAATACAGTCTCATTAACCTGTGTCTCATCACATGTATAGAATCTGCTAGCAAGCTAACAGAGCAGCTCATTCAATTTTATTCATTTTTTTTATTTGTAGAAATGCACTGTCTGCATGTAGGTCTGTGCACCGTGTCTGCATGCAATGCCTCAGAGGTCAGAAGAGGACGTATCGGATTCTCCTTGAACTGGAGTCAAGACCAGTTCTAGCCGCCATTGGGTACTGGGATTTGACACTCAGGTCCTCTGCAAGAGTAGTTGCCACTCTTAACCGCTAGGCCATACTCTCCAGCCAGAGCAGTAATTCTCAGTAACTCATGAAATACCCAGTTTTTGTTTAGTGACGTCCTGGATTGAAACCTAACAGCTTCAGAGCTCAGAGGCCAGAGACACAGGCCACAGGGAAACATGTCCCACAGCCTACTTTAAGGCAGCTGTACATAGACTCAACTATCCTTGTGGCTGCCTTCTCACAATGGTAGAATCCAGCAGGTGATTTCCTGTTGCTTAAGGCTCCAAGGTAACATGTGGTAACAAGTCTTCACCCCTAAACTCAACTCTCTACTTTTTTTTCTGAAATATATGATTTACTTTGGGGCTTGGATTGTTGCTATTATACTGACCATTATTTAGTTTCCTTCATCTGTGACAAACACTCTGACCAACACCAACTGTGGTAGGAGGAAAGGGTTTACTCACGCTTACATCTCCTGGGTCACAGTTCATCACTCAGGGAGCCCAAAGGCAGGAAACTCAGTGCCAGGACGTGACGGCAAGGAGCTGAGCACAGGCATGGAGAATGCTGTTCCTGGCTTGCTTCCCTGGCCATCCAAGCTGCCATTCTTTATACCGGGACACAACAACACCTGCCAGGGTTTAGCACCACATTCGTGGGCTGATGCCCTCCCACACTGCTCGACCAATCAGACAATACACCACACGATGTATGCCAAGAGCCAATAAATGGAGCCAATTCCCAAATTCGGGAGGCTCCCTCAATCAGGGTTGTTCAAGTTGAACAACGCTATCCAGCCATCTCTCCACCCCCTCAAATTCTTTTATATAATGACTTAAGGTCGCCAGATTTGGAAAAAACAAGCAAGAGCATATTTAAGATACAGTTAAAAAGTATACATTACCTCATTGTAAGGTGAAAAAATAAACTGAAAGATGATCAGTAGTCCAATTAGAGTGGGTTGGCTGTCATAAAAACCAAAGGCAGCAAAAAGTTCCTTTCGACCAATTAATACAGCAAACAAGAAAAAACACAAGAAAACCACAGAGGAATTCATCTAGAAAAGAGGACAGAATTGTAGGTTACTACTATGCACATTTCACTGTAGGATAAGGAGCATCACAGGTCACAAACAAGAAGAGTGCAAGTAGCAAACATGGTTGGGCTGAGGGATAGCGCAGCCGTTAAAAAGCGAGGTAAAAGCCGGGGCGTGTGGTATCGCACCGCCTTTAATCCTAGCACTTGGAGGCAGAGGCAGGCGGGTCTTTGTGAGTTTCAAGGCCAGCCTGGTCTACAGAGCAAGCTCCAGGACAGCTGGGGTACAGGAGGGAGCCCTGTCTCGAAAAAGACCAAAAAAAACAAAAAAAAAAGCTGAGGAAGAACCGCAAAAAAAGAAAACAATGTGCGGCCACCCTGGAATCCTAGCCCTTGTGGAGTAGAGCAGGGGTCAGGAGTCAACCAAGGTCAGTACAGGGCCGAAGGAGCCCTGTTCAACCCCCACACACACAACACAGCAGAAAAAAGGAGAAAGAGAGATGAGAATAGCGTTGATGTGCTGAGGAAGAGTTACTTAGGCAGCTTTATAGCGCATAATAAAGTGTTTAGGGTTGGAGAGATGGCTAGCGGTTAAGAGTGCTGGACTGCTCTTGCAGAGACCTGTGTTCGATTCCCCAGCACCCACATGGCACGTTGAGAGGCCCCATCTTTAACTCTTAATCCAGTTCCAGGGGAATCCAACGCCCTCTTCCAACCTCCATGAGGCTTGCACAACTCCGGGTGCCAGACCTGCATGCAGACAGTACTCATTACACATAAAGAATAAATATTTTTTAAAAAAATTCTAAAAAAAATTCTGGTTTTTGCGGGCATGGTGGCGCACCTTGGGAGGCAGAGGCAGTGGATCTCGTGAGTTCAAGGGCCAGCCAATGTACATATTGTCAAAATCAAACACTGAGACTACAGTACTTAATTCAAAAAAAAACATAAAAAAAAAAAGACCAAGAACAAAAAATTTCCCCAAAATGTTTGGGACAGCAGTTTTCTATAGGGCTCAGAATGAGCTGAGCCTCTTATGACCAAGGGTCTAAAGTGGTCAAAAGAAGTATAGGCCAAGATGGTGTGCACACATTTATCCTAGCACTTGGGGAAGCAATAAGTAGGTGGGATTCTCTGTGAGTTGTGGCCAGCCTGTCTAATAGTGAACTTCAGGCCAACGGGGCTTACAGGGGTGACCCTGTCCAAAAAGATAAATAAATATTAAGACAAAAAAAAAGAAAAAAGAAAAAAACATTAGATTTATTTTTACCAGTAACTGAGGGAAAAAGGCCTACCAAAACACAACCCTTGTGTAACATTAGAGAACAGGTACATTCTTTTCCCTTAGCTGATCGGCAGCCACATGGCCTATCCTTAAAGTGTACCATTCTAATCCATTCCGACCAGAAAGGGCGCATCGTACATATGTGAAAGAGGCGTGAACAGCAGCTCATAGCTAGGAAAGAAGTACTGTTCTATCCAAGTGAGATAGAGTCTCAACAGACCTGACTCTATGCACAAGGTAAAGGCGCAACCTGCCCTGCCCAGCCCAGACAACTCTCTTCAGGCCTATGCGTCCATTTGTCAAAACCCACTATGCTTTTAGAGATGAACTTTGGCTTATACTACTGTAGGTCCCTAGTGGCAACTCCTGAACTTTTAGAACCACTTAGCCAGAAATAAGGGTGCCCAGGGGCATCCATCGGTGAATACATGGGTATGCAGATGAAGGTTAGGAAGGCAGGAGGTGCCGAGCAGGTGTTTGTATTCTAGTATGCCCACTCATGCCACTATGCCACCCCTCAATCACCAACCCCCCCAATATTGGGATAGTTTTGAAGGTATTGTTAAGGGGGACATATGCATTTTTTTTTTTTTTTTTTGTTTTTGGTCTTTTCCCAAGACAGTGTCTCCCTGTAGCCCCAAGCTGTCCTGGAACTCACTCTGTAGACCAGGCTGGCCTTTGAACTAACAAAGAATCACCTGCCTCTGCCTCCCAAGTGCTAGATTAAAGGCGTGCACACCAAAACACCTAGTGTGGGAAATATTCTTTTAAAAAAATATTTTATTTTTATGTGTATGAGATATGTCTGCATGTAATACGTGCATCCATTGTCATAAAGGCCACAGAAAAGGTAGAGTCGGGTACTGGATCCCCTAATACTGTAGTTACTAGTGAGCCACCTCTTTCAGCCCCTGTACAGGGACATATTCTTGGCAAAGAAGACTTTATTTATCTTGTGAGGACCCGGTCTCCCTGTCGCCCCAGCTGGCCCGACACTCACTGGTAGACCAGGCTGGCCTGAACTCACAGAGATCACTTTGCCACCTTGCCTCTGCCTCCCTGTTGCTGGGATTAAAGTAAAGAGCCCCCCATGCCTAGCCTATCACTTCATTTTTTTTTTTTTTTAATGTATGTGAGGTTTATGTCTGCAATGTAGGTTGGTGCACCCCGTGTTGTGCAATGCTGGGAGGTCAGAAGACGACAGGCATCGGATTTCCCCTCGGAACTGGCGTCAAAAGACGTCTTACTCAACATGTGGGTGCTGGGAATTGAACCCTGGGGGGGTCCTCGCACGAGCATTTGGCACCCCAAAAACTTGCTGTGTGAACCATCTCTCTAGCCCTTGCTTCATTTCTAACCAGACAATAAATAGTTATTATTCAATATGAAGGATTTAGGCCAGGCGAGAGAAGAGAGGAAATTAAGGAACTTGACTGAGGTTGCAGAGGTAACTTAACTCAGGAAGCCACATAAGTAATCACGGAGTTTGGCCTGAAAGTGAAGATCCTCCTGCCTCAGCCTCCTGAACATTAGGATGATAAGCATGTGCCACTCGGCCTGCGTCGTCTTGACTCATTACTACTCAAATCTCATGCTTGTCCATTTTTATTACTTTGTTTTTTATTACTTTATGTGTATTATTGTCTTCCCCCTGGCATTCTGTAGTTGCCGCTGTTTGTGCAATGCCCGTGGAGGTCAAAAGAGAGCCTCAGCTCCCCTGGAAATGGAGTTACAAATAGTTGTTAGCGTCCACGTGGATTTGCTGGAACTGAACCCGGGTCCCGGAGGAGCAAGCCAGTGCTTTTAACCACTGAGCCATCTCTTCAGGCCCTGCACGTTTTATTTTGGAGGACTAAGTTTACTATGTTGCTCAAGCTGGCTTGAAGTTGCTCTATAGCTCAGGATGGCCCTTAACTGAGATCCCTCTTAATTTGGTCTCCTTAGTGTTAGAATTACACAGTGGCTCCATCATCTCACTTCTTCAGTGCTTTAGTATTTTTTTTTTTTTTTTTATCTTTTCAAGACAGGGGTCTCCTGTAGCCTCCAGCTGTCCTGGAACTTGCTCTGTAGACCACCAGCGCTCTTGACTCACAAAGATCCGCCTGATTCTGCCTCCCAAGTGCCGGAGGGATTTATTAACGGCGTGCCACCACGCCCAACTTAAGTATTTCTTTTTATTAAGCTGGCGAGATAGTCAACGGTTACAGGCACTGGCTGCTCTTGCAGAAGACCTGGGTTTGAATCAGCACCCACATGGTGGCTAACAACCATCTCTAAACCAGTTCAAGGGGATCCGACACACTCTTCAGGCATTGCGTTCATGGGTGTACTTACATACAAAACACTCATACAAATAAAATAAAAAATATTTACACATTTTAATTTTATTTTTTAGTCTTTCATGTGTATAGATGATGCGTGTTTTTGCCTGCACTGCTGGAAGTGCAACATGTTTGTATCCGTGCCCTCAGAGGGCCCAGAAGAGGGCACTCAGCTTGCCTGGAACTGGAGCGTACATGGTAATGGTTATTAATCTCCTATGGGTTTGGAACAAAACTGAACCTGGTTCTCTTGCAAAGAGCATCCCAGTGCTATTAAACTGCTGGGGCCATCTCGCCAGCAAAACTAACTCTGATGTAGGGGACTCGGCCTGGCCGGGACTCACAGAGATCCGCTGCCTCCACCTCCCAGGGCGTAGGATGAAAGGGCGTGTGCACCACGACCAGCAGCTTCGAACTTTCATTATGACAAAAATCATTAACTGGTGGCTGGAGGGCTGGATTGATGTTTGCAGAGAGTGGGTTCATTTCCTAGCATCCACAAGATATTGGCTAAACCCCATCCATAACTCTAGTCCAAGGATTCGGTACGCCCCTCTTCTTCGTGGTAATGGCAACACATAGGCTGTTTGTACTTGCCTACATGCCAGGAAAAACAGTTAATGGATTCAATCTATCTGTAATTATATTAACATTACACACCACACACATGAAATGTGAGCCAGCGATGTTTGCTGTAACAGCTGTAATCCAATTACTTGGGAGTTAAACTCAGGAGAATCCGGACTTCAATGTCAAGGCCATCTTGGGGTAACATAGTGGGTCAGTCCAGCCTGAGTACCCTAAGAAACCTGTCTCAAAAAAAATTAACAATTAAAATAAAACAAAAACAAAAGTAATAATTTTATCTACTGCTGCTCCAAAACTACCTGGATAATTTATGAATTTTTGACAGTGTTGTCCCAACTTCCAGTGTCCCAGTTCATGGCCCAATACAGCCAGCACCTCCTCATTTTTACATCCTTGTTTTTTATTCTAAATCAAAGAATTTGAAGAATTCATTAACAACCTTCAAAAGTTTGGACTTTTAACCTTAACCCAGTAATATCCCTTCACAGATTCTAACTTAAAGAATCAGACTTTAATACAAAATTTTGCTTAACAGAACAGTTACTAAACCACTACTCTATGTGAGAACTGTGTTGCTCCCCAAAGACAGAATCATAAACGAGAGGTATTCCCTGATTTCACTAAGTTTATATTCTAGACTGAAATTAGGAGAAAAACTGGAAAAACTGAAAACCTTCATCAAATGAGACAACAGTGAACAAGTCATAATAAATTCACCTGAGAGACACATCATAAGCCCATTAGAATCTCTATTTCCAAAGTTTATGCTCTTACATTGGGAAATTACACATTAGAAATGCTGACGAAAGGCAGAGTTGGTGTCACCCCCACACGCCTTCATCCCAGCACTTGGAGAAGCAGAAGAAGCAGGCGGATCTCTATAAGTTCAAGGCCTGCTTGGTCTAAATAGTGAGTTTTTTAGGCCAGCTGGGGCTACCGGGAAACACCCTGTCTCCAAAAAAAGACAAACAAAACCCCACTCCATATTAAATTATTTACCACAGAATAGGCGACATAGGGGAATACTAAAAACAGGGAACACTATCTGGGAAGCAGAACAGCAGATGGGCAACGTTACACCAATGATGTAGACCAACGACCAACACCGCTGCATCAAGGCAGCTGCGCCCTTACGCCTTCAAATGTCTGGGGAAAATAGCTTGATGCAATTAACCTCCACAAACTGGGAAGAAGAATTAGTTAGAATAAAGGATTGGGGGGAAGCGCTCCATCTGAACCTCTGTATAAACATTTTGTTCAGGCCAATTGACCAACAAAAACAATTGTCTTAGAAAAAAGTTCGTCTATAAAAGCATCTATTTAATCGATTTAATCATTAACTCATGTTTTTTTTTTTTTTTTTTTTTTTTGGTCTTTTTGAGACAGGATCTCCCTGTGGATTTGGCTGTCCTGGAACTCGTTCTGTAGGACCAGGCTGACCTTGAACTCACAAAGATCGTTTTTCTGGTGGGGGTGGGGGGGGGGGGGGGGGGGGCCTCTGCTCCCACGTGCTAGGATTAAAGGCGTGTTGCCACAACGCCCGGCTTGTTTTTATATGTTGTGTATATTCCCTGCATGTTAAGTGTACCCCTGTTGTACAATGCCCCGAGGAGGAGGAGGGTGTTGGATTCCTGGAATGGGAGTCACAGACAGTTGTTAGCTGCCATGTGGGTGCTGGGATTTAAACCTGGGTGTTCTGCAGAACACCAGTGTTCTCATCGCTGAGCATCTTCTCAAGCCCGGGGGGTACTGAGTTTTTTAAAACCTATTTTATAGGGGTGGAGAGCTGGCCTCCCCTCTCAGTTCAGTTGTTAAGAACAATGGCTGCTCCTTGCAGAGGACCAGGGTGTTCGATTTACAAGAACCCACATGGCGCTGAGTGAAAACCGTCCGTAACTCCAATTCAGGGAGAATCCAGTTCCGGGAATCCGACGCCCTCTTTGACCTTCGAGGCATTGCACGACAACAGTGCACAAACCTACATGCAGGGGGACAGTACACTCATCCACATAAAATCACATATATTTTTTAAAAATATTTAATCATTATTTAATTTTGTGTGTGGTTTGTGTGTGTGTGTGTGTGTGTGTGTGTGGAAACAGGGTTCCCTTTCTATCCCATCTGGTGGTTGGAGCCCTATGTTGACAGGCCATCCTTGAACTACAGAGATCTGCCTTCCTCTTGCCTCCCGAGTGCTGGGATTAAAGGCAATGCACCACATGCTGGCCTAAGACGGTTTTAGCCACCAGGTGGGTGTGGGAAATCGGAACTCGGGGTCCTCTGCAAGAGCCGGTCAGTGCTCTTAACTCTGAGCCATCTTACCAGCCTCCGTTGTTGTTGTATTGTGTTTTTTTTACGATGTTATTGAATGCACTGTGTTCATAAAAACAATGCTGCAGAGGTCAGACAGAAGAAGAGGGGTAATGGCCCTCCCTAGAAACTGGAGTTATGGGACTAGTTTTTAGCCACATATGGGTGCTGGATTGAACCCATGTTCTCTGCAAGAGCAACCAGTGGCTTCACTGCTGAGCCACCTCTCTCCAGCCCCAGAGTTGAGTATTTTGTCTCCACAGTTTGATTTGTTTCTTGTGTTCAACCTGAAAGCCCATGTCCAAGTCAAAATTCTGCCTAGCTCACATATCCTCTTCTTAGAAACCTCCCTGTTGGTGTGGACGGGCCTTTAATCCCAGCAACTTTGGAGGCAGAGGCAGGCGGGATCTTTGTGAGTTCAAGGCCAGCTGGTCTAAAAAGTGAGTCCAGGCCAGCTGGGGCTACCAGGGCGAACCCTTTTGTCTCGAAACGTCCAAAAAAAAAAAACAAAAAAATACAAATTAAACAAACAAACAAACCCCTGCTACTGGGTGGCATGAAGAGGCCAAGGTTAAGAGTGATGACTCCTCTTGCAGAGGGACCGGGTTAGATCCCCAGACCCACATGGTGGCTGCAAACCATCTTTAACTCCAGCAGGGGGAATCCGGGCACCCTCTTCTGACCTCCGAGGCATGCATGCACACCGGTATACAAACCTAATGCAGCAGTCATCATTACACGTAAAAAAATAAAATTAAATAAAATGAAAAAAAAAAAGAAACCTCCCTGCCTTATTAGAGTCTGTATTATGCCTGTATTTTAAGATAAATATGGAGGTTTGTGGCCAGCCTGCTCTACATACTAGATTCTATCTCAACAAAACCCAAAAACTCGAATATTTGTTTCAGTTATTCAAGACATAACTCACTATGGGCTATCTCCTCTGCTATTAATAGGGTGGCATTATGGTTTTACATTTGTAGTTAATGAAGTCAACCCCCATTGAGCACCCTTCAAAGGAGAGACTTGTATTGTTTTGTACTGTTGAGGGTATGAACCCAGGGATTCCACAGCTAGGCAAAGTACTCTACTCTGCGTTATAACCCACAAGTACCAACTGTTGTTTATAAGTAAACAAAAAACTATCTCAATGATATTTTTAAATTTATTGCATTGTGTATGAGTGTTTTGTATACATGTATGTAGGTATACAACTTAACCAGTACCTGCAGAAGAGGAAGCAGAGATTTACAGATAGTTGTAGCCCCTATGTGGGTGCTGGGGGGAACAAACCTGGGTCCTTGGTAAGAACAGCCCTTGCTTTAAAACCAATCAGCCATTAAAGAATTTAACTTTGTGCATTAGTACATATTTAAACAAAAACCAGGGTAGGTAAGTAATGCATATAATATCGAAACTAAGGGATAGTCTGAGGCAGGAGGATCTGAATTTTGAGGACAGTGCTATGTTGTGTACATACGAGTTTTCTTGAGTCCATTAGGCTACATACCTACTAAACAAAGCCTGTGTGCGTGTCTGCGATGTGTGTGTGCATGCGTGCGTGTTGTGGTAAATGTATGTGAGTGTGCAGGTACACACAAATGTGCATACACTGAGGCCAGGGTAAGACATTGGGTGTCCTCCTTGTGTAGTTTACAGAATTGATCTTTTGCCTTCCTGAATTAACTTAATCCGGGTCTCTCCCTGAACTGGAGGAAACACTGTCTCGGCCTCCCCGCGGAGCTTGGGGTTTTCCGCTTCGCTTGCTCCCGTGATGTGCTGCAGCTATGACCTCTTTTTAAGGGTGCTGGGGATTTTGACTTAGTTCTTCATTGCTGCACAATCATTCTCTTACCCATGAGCCATCTACCCAGCCTTGTATGACTCTATTTAAAAAAGAAAAAAAAAAAAAATGCCGGGCGTTGGTGGCGCACCACCTTTTAATCCTAGCACTCGGGAGCCGGAGGCCGGGGAATCTCTGTGCGTCGGTCAAAGGGCCCAGCCTGGTCTACAAGTGAGTTCCGGATTAGTGGGGGGGTACAGGGAGGGACCCTGTCTCAAAAACTAAACAGACAAAAAAATAAAATAAATAAATAAATAAATAAAACTGGCCAGGCATAGTGGTGCACCCTTTTAACACAAGTACCCGGAGTAAACAGGAAGACGGTCTCGGTCATCACGGCATAACCTGGTCTACTATAGCAAGTTCTAGGGTTTAAAGGGAGACCCTGTCTCAACTAAACAAACAACAACAATAGCAAGATCACAAACTAAAAGTTAAGTATTCTTTTTACACCGTTATTTCTCATCAAAATGGGAGAATTTTGCATCCTTCTTACTCGTACCTCCCACCCCCACTTCCCAAGAATATCGATAATGTAGGACAATTTTGTTGTTATATGAAGTGAATGATAAGAGCTGTCACTGAACTGCTAATGAAGATAGGGCCCGTGTTGCTGCTAAAAACATAATTACAGTTGTCATCACATACCCACCCAAAACAAAACAAATTATCCATTCCCCAAATGTTGGTAGGCCAAGGCTAAGGAAAACTCTGCCAGCCTCACCTTTCTGAAAAGGGATCAGAAGTTCAGAGAGCTTAACTTACTTGCCCTGAGTTCTACAGATGGAAGTGAGTAGGAATCTAAAATCATTTCACATGACCCTAACCCAAGGGCACATTCATACCTCTATAAATGTTGGGGACTATTTTTTGATGATCTTTAACATTTCTTATCATCGTCTCTTCTCAGTACGCACCATTGCTTTTAATCCCAGCACTCAGGAGGCAGAGCTAGTGATCTCATGAGTCAAAGAAGGGCCAGCCTGGCTTTAACATAGAGAGCCGCTTTTTCCCCCAGACCCGCTGGGGTTACAGGAAAAGACATCCCTGTCTCAAAAAAACCACCAAAAAACGGGTTTGTTTTCTTAGGCCAGCAAGGATGGCTTCGTGGGTTAAGGGCCCTTGCCCAAAAGCCTAAAGACCCACATCAGGTCTCTGGGAGATAGCCTAGACGTTAAAGAGCACCGACGCTCTGCAGAGGACCCGGGGGGTTCAATCCCCCGACCCCCTGTTGCTTAAACAACCATTGTTAACTCCCATTCCAGGAGAACTTCAGTTCCAGGGGAATCCGAGACCCTCTTAGACCCTCCTCTGACCTCCAAAACATTGCACAACACGGGTGCACAGACCACATGCAGACAGTCACATTCATACGCATACACAAAAAAAAAACCTCAGAGTTCAAGTGCCTGGAATGCTTATAAAGGTTTCAAGAGAGCCAACTCCACAAGTTGTTCTCTAACCTCCACACATATGCTTGTTCCTATAAAAAATAAAGAAAAAAAAAAAAAAAAAAGGCACATGCCTTTAATCCCAGCCCTCAAGAGGCAGAGGCAGACGGGTTAATAGTGAGTTCAAGGAGCTATGTACAGGGTAGACCCTGTCTAAAAAAAGATCCCTCCCCTCTTGGGCTGTGCTTTCCATCATTTTTTTTTCAAGCCAATTTTTTATTGGAAAGCTCTGTTCAGTTTAATAAAAAAAAAAAAAAAAAAAAAAAAAAGGACCTACCTACTTTACATGTTTTGTCTTTTTGAGAAGGGGTCTCCCGTAGCCCCAGCTGTCCGGAACTCACTCTGTAGGACCCAGGCTGGCTTTGCACTCACACAGATCCACCTCCTTCTACTCCCACGTGCTAGGATTAAAGGCGTGCACTAAGAACGATCCGTAGTTGAATGGCGGGGTGGTGTGGGTGGGGGCGGGTGGCGGCTAGTTTCTCCTGCTAGCACCCTCAGGGGCACGGCCGGTTCGCTGGGAGTCAGGGGATTCTCTGACCCTGCCCCAAGGGGGAGCAAGCAATGTGGCCTAGGCACTTGATGCTAGGCAGAGCAGCAGGATACAGTGGAGCAAGACTGGGGTCTGTGCTTGGCTCTGGGCGCTGCGCTCCTTTTTTTTCTCACAGCAGGCTTGTAGCATGCATTAAATTGAATTCTCCATTACCCTCATTACAGAATTCCCAGCCATCATTTTTAAACATTTTTTGCGTGGATTACAAGCCAAAGCAGGCCTACATTTCATTCGGGTGGACAGTGGGCTGGAAAAAGGTTCACTTTGCACACCACCAACATGTGTAGCTGGTGTTTTTGTGAGTGACATAGCTGAATGTGGCAGGCCAACAGCCCTCAGCCTGAAATTCATGTCCAGGGTTCAGCAGTTTCTGGGCAGGTGGGAAGTCTCGGCCAAGGGTGGGAAAATGTGTCTCGTTGTCCCAGGTTAAGGGCCTGAGGTGGAAGTAACTCTCAAGCCAGGCTAATGTGTCTCGTTGTCCCAGGCTAGGGGCCTGAGTAGGAGGTACCTCTCAAGCCGGGCTCTGGAGGGTGGCAGCTAGTTTTGAACCACGCGGGTAGTCCCTTAGTGGCTGCCAGCGGTATTGTGCTCCATCCCTTCGCGGGCCGTGGGGGCCGTGTGTTACCCTTGGGGGTGGTACCTGTTTCAAACAAAGAAAGATTTCCTACCGTGTGCAACCACATCTGGCTTTTTCCTTTTCTTTTCTTTTTTGGTCTTTTTAATAAAAATTTTAAAAAGGACATTCCGTCTTCTATATTCCCCTACATCTAGCATCTACAGTTTCCCAGGAGCACTAATATGGCAAATGGTGTTTGTGTGACCACTTCCCCTTTATACTATAAGCTTATCAACCGTTGGCCTTCCATTTATTTTTTATTTATTTATTTATTTATTTTTTATTTTAACTGTTTCTGCAGTGTCTCAGATATCCCAGGCTATCCTTGAGCTCACTATGTAGGCGTGACGGATAAGCTTGAACCTCGCTTCCTGTCTCCACCCCCAGTCTGGGATTTTATATACGTCTGAGCCTTCTGACTGGCTGAGTTTCTGTACTGTGGATTGAACTAGGCCTTGTGCATGCTACATCCATTTTATCAACTGAGCTACAGCCCAGCCCGTAGGGATATTCTCAAGCCAAAGTACCGAGACGGAAGATTTCATAAATGTGTTTGTTATAAAAAAATGGATTTTTACATACGGTTTAATGTACCCAAGGGATACTCAGCACTAAGAGTACAGTAACCAGGATTTTACTTTTAAGTTGACCCATTTCAAAACCTAAACTGTTAGCACAATGAGGACTAAAAATGAAATGTTTGTTTTCACCTTATTTTGTCTGTGGGGATTCTTTGATCATAAACATAACAAGAATATGGGCCAGTGAGCTTGATCCCAGGACNAAAAAAAAAAAAAAAAAAAAAAAAAGAAAAGAAAAATGGAGAGAAATAGATCGTATTGTACAGTGTTGTCCACATAAGCATGTGTGGAAAGCAGAGGTCAACACTGGGTGCCTCCCTGTATTGGAGCCCAAGGCCACAGGTCAATATCAGTTGTCTTCCTGTATAACAGAACCCGGGGTTCACTTTTTCAGCTAGGTTGGCTGGCCAGTGAGTCCCTGGGATCCACCTTGACCACACCTCCCACTCCTCCACCTCTTCCATCACTAGGATTGTGTCCACACCTACCTGGCTTTACATGTCTGCTGGAGATTCGTACTCAGGTCCTCCGGCTTATGTAACAAGCACTTTACCTACTAAGCTATCTCCCCAGTCCCCAAAAGCAGATCTTTAAAAAAAAAGATTGAAAATTTATGTCAAAATAACTTAAGAAACAGAAATTATGCTGCCATGCAGGCTGCAGTACTTAGGTATTTTCCTATGAATTTTTTCCCTTTCATAACAGTCTTCAGAAACTGTGGGCTTTTTCTGGCAGTACAGCCACAGTTCTGTACCATTATAGAAAGTTCAGGTTTTAGTTGGGCGTGGTGGCCCACGCCTTTAATCCTAGCACATAATGAGTTCTACATAATGAGTTCCAGGCCAGCTGGGGCTATAGGGAGACCCTGTCTCAAAAAGACCAAAAAATAATAAATAAATAATAATATTAAGAGATAGTGAAAGAAAGTCTGAATACAAATTAGCAAGACTTCCATCCAGCTCTGGGAAGGTAGTATGCTCTGGCTTAGAGTCACTTAGGAGTTTAGCACTAGACCTTCTGGCTGTGTGGCCTTGGCAGATTGATCTCTGAGCCTCACCTTCCTCAACTGTACAGTGGAAGTAATAGCTTCCTGGGGAATGTGTGACGTTCCCAGGACATGGCAGATACCCAAAAGCTACTACTTTTTTTTTTTTTGGTCTTTTCGAGACAGGGTCTCCCTGTAGCTCCAGCTGTCCTGGCACTTACTCTGTAGACCAGGCTGACCTTGAACTCACAAAGATCCGCCTGCCTCTGCCTCCCAAGTGCTAGGATTAAAGGCGTGTGCCACCAAGCCTGGCAAAAGCTGCTACTTTTTAATAAGGTCTATATCCATTTCTGGTCTATTTTCTTAGTCCGGGGGTGGGGGGGTGCAGGGAGCTCAATTTCTAGTAAACCCAGCCCTCTTTCCTTAAATCCTAGTATTTGTCAGTTTGGCTCTCCTTTCTCACATCCCAGCCCAGCCTTCCTGTACAGCCTGGCTCATCGCACCACTGACAGCAAAGGTGCTTGGCAGCTGAGCCGCTTTCCTTTCCTTTTTCAGGTTCTGTCTTTCTGCCTAACAGTCCTGAGCCGAAGGTTTGAATTTCAAGCTGATGCTTTTGCCAAGAAGCTTGGGAAGGCTAAAGACTTGTATTCTGCTTTGATCAAACTAAACAAAGACAACCTGGGATTCCCGGTTTCTGACTGGTTGTTCTCCATGTGGCACTATTCCCACCCTCCACTACTAGAGAGACTGCAGGCTCTGAAGGACACAAAGCAAGACTGAGATGCTCAGGGTTCGTAACCAAAGACATTTCTGATTATTTCTGTCCTGGCAGCATGTTCCAGCTCTTGATGTTTTTAAACTTTTTATTTAACAGACAAGTGATTACGAACAGAAAAAGTCCAGATTTAAATACATTTAAAATCTCATTTGAAAAAGATTTTAATAATCCATTTCTTAAAACACTGGATAAAATTTTGAGGCTGTTTTTAAAGGCATAGCTTTACCTAGCATCTGGTTTACCATCAATTTATGAAATGATTTAAGAAAATGCACAATTCATCTTATTTACGTATGTGGAATCTGCATCTAAGATGTTCAGGTTGTATGTTTAAAGCTGGGAACGCCACCTGAGTCCTTTCTTCAAGGCAGAAACAGACAGCGCTCCCAAATCATCGTGCTTTACATGAAACTTGTTTTTACCTTCATGCTATTATGATTTAACCTGGCCAGTGTTTTAAATAAGAAAGAAAAGCCGGGCGTGGTGGTGCACGCCTTTAATCCTAGCACTTGGGAGGCAGAGGCAGGCGGATCTTTGTGAGTTCAGCCTGGTCTACAGAGTGAGTTCCAGGACAGCTGGGGCTATAGGGAGACCCTGTCTCAAAAAGACCAAAAAAAAAAGAAAAAAGAAAAGAAAAGTAATAATTGGTAGGGCTAATGGTATTGAAATGAAAGTCATTTGACATATGCTGTACTGTTGTGCCAAATTTTGTAACTTTCTATTCCTTTTCTTGCTGCACACTGGTTCAGAATCCCCCTCCTCCTCCTCCTCTCTCTTGCACATTGTCTCTCTCTAAGACAGGGTCTTACTCTATAGTCCATGATGGCCCAAACTTACTCTGTAGCCAGGCTGGCCTAGGACTCATAACAATCCTTCTGCTTCAGCCTTCCCAGTGCTGGGATTACAGGTGTCAGACATCACACCCAGCTCAGCAATTGCTAACAGTGCTTTGAAATTAGAAACATTTGCTGGTTCTGGTGGTGCTTGTCTTTAATCCCAGCACTCAAGAGGCAGGTGCAGGTAGAACTCTGAATTAGGGGGGGCCAGCCTTGTCTATTAAAGCAGGTTAGACCCTGTATCCAAAAAAGAAACAAAGGAAGGAAGGAAAGAAAGAAAGAAAGAAAGAAAGACAGACAGACTTGACTTTTCAATCATTGACTTTTTTAAAGAAAGTCTGTTTTTATCTTTTTTCCCCACCTGGTCCCATTAGGGGTAAACTAGCTTTTTCACATTTATTTTTTTCCTTAGTAAACAGCAGTACAGCCTTACACTTACCAGAAATCGCCATACTGTACAGGTTTCCCAGTGGCAAATGTGTCAGAACATGGAAAAAAGAAGAAATGGCATTCGAAAAGACATAAAGGTGAACTATTGATGATTCTCTTATAGGAAAAAAAATATAGTTTTCTAGCTTTTTCAAGGACAGAAGTTTCTGTTTTTATTTTTGTAATTTTTACTAGTAAATCCTAATTAGACCAGATTCCGTTTTCGAAAATTCTAATTCTTGATAGGCAGATGTTTACTTTCAGGAAAAACGTCATGGAAGATTTCCAGTGTAAAAGATGTCTGTCTGACTGCTTCACATATCTGTCCACTTCTGAATGAGAACTCATTGTGTGCCTAACGCTCCCACTCTGGTAGTGCTCACCTTCTGGGCATTTACACCAAAGTGGGATGACTGTGTACCTTTGCTATCTGGGCCTAGAATCTTTCGCTCAGCTGACATTTGAGTGATGTCTTCACATGGGGAACTGTAATAAAATCAAAGCTCTAGTTTAGCACTGCATTCTTTCTTTTCCTATGACTTCATGCTCAGATAACTGCCTTTCCTTCCTTCTGTGCCTTTAAGTACAGATTTCAGTTCTGCACAAGTTAAACATTAAAAATGGCAACGCAGATTTATGTTCTTGTGTTAATCTGTGTGTCAGATGTTATGCCAGTGTGTGTTGTCATCTGAGGAGTGGTCACTGTACCTGAAGAGTGCTGTGAAGAACAGCCTGACACTGGCACCACATCTCAGGTCCTCCTCCTGCTCTACCCCCGAGCAGCAACAGCTTGTGCTGATGTCCCCTCAGGAACTGCATTTGGAATCACTCCTTCTTCACTGCTATAAACTCATATTGTCTTAGGCTTGCTTCGTCTGTTCCAGTTGCCCTTTTGGCTCCTCTCTACCATCTGGAATGGTTTCCTAAACATTTTGACTTCAGGACAGTAAGAAGACACCCTCATGTGTTTTAAAGCCCAAGAAACCAGGACTGCTACACCCACACAGGGAGCAGATAACTCCACGGTCTGGGTCAGAGCTCCCTCTGACTCTAAGTTATGGTTAGTAGTAGGTTATGTGAGGTATGGTAGTCACTTATCTCTGGTTTTGCTTTCTGGCCACAGAGCAGATATAATTGTTTGTCTTGAGTCCCTGGAGGGAGACTACATTCACGTAACTTTAAAGTAAATGTTTTTATTCTTTGAGAATTTGATAAGTGTATTTTGATTGTATTCTCCTACAACTTCTTCCAGACTCTTCTCTAATCCACCCGACCTCCCACCCAACTTCATGTCTTTTTTTTTTTTTTTTTTAAATAACCCATTGACTCCAATTTGTGCTGTCCACATATTTCTGGGTATGGGGTCATCTATCCACTGGAGCTTGTGAGCCACATTGTCATTTATTTGTTTTTTGGTGTGTTGACACAAGGTCTCAGTAGCCCCAGCTGGCCTGGAACTCTCTCCATAGACCAGGCTGGCTTTGAACTCACAGAGTTCAAAGCCTCTGCCTCCCGAGTGCTGGGATTAAAGGCATGTGCCACCACGCCTGGCTTGTTTGTTTGTTTTGAGACAAGGTTTCATGCATCCCAGGCTGGCCCCAAATCTACTGCATAGTCAAGGATGACCTGATCTTCCTGCCTTCACCCCGAGTGCTGTGATTACAGGCATCCACTACCACACCTAATTTATGTGGTGCTGTTGTTTGAATTTAGGGCCTTGAGCAAGCTAGGCAAGCACTCTACTAACTCCACATCTGTAATCCTTCATGATTATAGTATATTGTTAACTGTCCTATTTATTACTGTTAATCTTTTATTCTGCCTAATTTAGAGACATGTATGTATGTATCTATGTATAGAAAAGTATAGGGGCCTCAGTGATGGGGTACTGTAAGTATCTGGGGGCGTCTTGGGAAGAGGAAACTACAGGTGTAAGGCCTTGAAGCAGGTGAGAAACACCAGAGGGGTTGGAGTGGTGTGAGATAGAATAGGAGGTGAAGTAGGGAGGACAGATTTTTGCAGGGCCTTGAATTCCACTGTAGGAATTCAGGGTTTGGGGGCTGGGAATGTGTTTTAGTCATAGAGTAGTTGCCCAGGATTCACAGGGTCCTGGGATTGATCCCCAACACCTAGGGTCAGTAATTCAGGTTTCTTGTTCTGGTTTGCTATTGGCTGTCTCTCAAAGGGAGAGAGAATAGTTTTCTTCAGATAAAGGTACAAGCTAGCTCCAAAATCCCAAAAGCCTCTACTGTGATTTACCGTGGGAGCCTGCATCCCTATCTGCCACGGTACCATCAGGCCTGCTGGATCGTACGGCCTGAGGGCAGAGCTGCCTGCGCAGAAGAGGACTAGCCTGCTCCTGGCCCCACTCAGCAGTAACAGCCTTCGGAGCCATGTAGGATGTGGCCCAGAGTAACACCCAAACGAGGAGTGTGCTGCTTCCAGAATCCACATAGGCCTACTAATAATAGCATAGAAATTCTTTCTTGGTAGTGAGAGGGGCCATGTGCAACAACTTATCTTTCACCCTAGTAGAAATATTTTTTGCATTCCCTGGACCATTTGATTCCTAGAAATTTCACAGAGGTAGGAGGCCCTTTATTTCCTGTCCTCTGATGCGATATACTTTATCAACAAGTCCAAAGTGGTTGTTACCTCCTGTTTACCTGGTCCAATCAGCATGTCATCATGCATGTAGTAGACCAGTGTCATACCTTGTAGAAGAGGCAGGCAATCAAGTCCCTTTGAACCCAAGTTATGACAAGGCTGGAGAAGGAATAGACTCGGGTGGTAGGACTGTCAAGGTGTACTGCTGGCCTTGGCAGCTGAAAGCAGATTGCTTCTGATGGTCCTTATGGACAGGTATCGAGAAAAAAGCATTTGCAAGATGGATGGCTGCATATCAGATGTCCACGAGATTTGCTTATCTGCTCAAGTAAGGAAACCATGTCTGGCACAGCAGGTGCAGTGGAAGTTACTGCTTGGTTAAGTTTATGATAATCAACTGTCTTTCTCCATGAACCATCTGTCTTCTGCACAGGCCAAATAGGAGGGCCACCACCCTTGCATCTTTCAAGTCCTTGATGGTGGCTCTAATTTCTGTAATCCCTCCAGGTATACAGTAGTGTTTTGGGGTTGCTGTTTTCTATGGTAGACGCAACTCCAATGCTTCCATTTAGCTATTCTAACCATGATAGCCCTCACTCTGCAGGTGGGGAATCAACTGGGATTCTGCCAACTTCTAAATTTATCCCAGTTACATATTCTGGGACTGGGCCACGGGATGAATTCAGAAACCCATTGGACAGACCCACTGAGGGTCTAACTTTAGCCAAAACTGTATCAATCACCTGACCTCCATAAGCCCCTACTTTAACTGGAGGGCCACAATGCTTTGGGGAGTCTCCTAGAATCAGTGTCACCTCAGAATCCCCAACAGTCTAGTTGTTCCCTTCCCTACTGTACACTTACCCCACTAAAAGGCCATAGGTCCCTGTGGAGAAAGGATGAAAGAAAGGCCAATAGTAAAACTCTTCAGGAGCCCAGCTTTCCCTTCATTGAAGGAGTTCTGGATCTGTTAATTGGTTGATGGACTGTGATTCCCTGTTACTACAATATAGCCTTTCTTTCATGTGTTCCACCCCTGTCATTCATTCCCCCACTGGGCTCAACAACATGGACTTCCACTTACCTAGACTGGCTTACCTGTGGCTGCTGCCAAGTGTCAAATCTGCCAGCAGCAGGGACTAATACCAAACCCCAATGTGGCGCCATTCCCCTGGGTGACCAGCCAGCCGACTGGTGACTTCATTGGACCACTTCTGTCATGGAGGGGACAGCACTTTGTCCTTACTGGAATAGATTCTTAATCTAGTTATAGATTTGTCTTACCATCTAGGCACTAAAAGAATGCTGTATTCACCATGATGGTACTCCATGCAGGATTGCTTCTGATCAGAGAAACCACAGCTAAGGAAGTGTGGCAGTGGGCCTGTGGAGTTAATTCACTGCTCTTACCCTGTCTCCCACCATCCTGAAGCAGCTGGCTTGGTAGAACAGTGGAATGCGCTTTTGAAGAAACAACTAAAGTGCCAGTTGGGTGTCAGAAGCCTAGAGGGCTGTGTTCTTCAGAAGGCTGTGTGTCCTTTTAATCAGTGTCCAGTATATGGTACCATTTCTCCTACAGCCAGGATTCACAGGCCCAGGATTCAAGGGGTAGACATGGGAATGGTGGCTTTTACTGTCATTTCTTGACACTCAGTAGGAAGAGTTTAGCTTCCTGTTCCTGAGACCTTGTACTCTGCAGGCCTAGAAGTTTTGGTTCCAGAACGCTTCTGCTAGGGGATACAACAAACGTTCTGTTGAACTGGAAGCTAAGACTTCCTCCTGGCCACTTTTGGGTTATGATGCACTTGAGTCATCTGGCTAAGAAAGGGTAACAGTGTTAGGGGATGTGATTGATCCAGACTATCGGAGGAAATTAGACCATTTCTCTACAGTGGAAGTACGGAAGACCATGTCTGGAAGGCAGGGGATCCTTTGTCATCACACATCACTTTACTGTGTCCTGTGATTGAGGACAAGGAAAACTACATGGGCTGGATAGACAGCTCAGTGGTTAAGAGCTCTGGCTGCTCTTGCAGAGGACCTGAGTTCAGTTTCCAGGACCACATGCTGGCTAGCCACTCCAGTGCCAGGAGAGAGCCGACTCCCTCTCCTGACCTCCGTGGGCACTGCATGACATGGGTCCACTTACACACATGCAGGCAATACAAACACACACAAAATAAAAATAGTGAATTTTTCTTTGGTCTTTTTGAGACAGAGTCTCCCTATAGCCTCAGCTGTCCTGGAACTCAGTACATAGACCAGGGTGGCAGAGATCTGCCTGCTTGTGCCTCCAAGGTGCTGGAATTAAAAGCATGCACCACTATACCTGGCATAAATAAAC
>VZQC01005075.1:0-12543 GCA_009823505.1 Rhizomys pruinosus | reverse complement strand
AAGGGGCACTTTGTAGTCTTTATTATACAAGCACATTTGTACTTCATTCGGCAGGAAGGAGCCTGCACATACACGTTGCTATGCTTTGTTTGTTCTGAGTTAACCTTCAACATAGATGTCATCCAAATAGAGACTCAGAAGGGAAGCAGGACTCAGTGGCCTTGGTGTATGTGAACCTTCCCCTGCTGCACAGAGAGATGATAATGAGAGACAAACAGAATCCACCCTTACTACACAGAGAGGAGACAATAAGGAAAAAAAAAAAACCCAGAAACACCATGAATCTCAGAGACAAGCCTGACCACATGAACAAAGGGGCAAGAGTAGACTCTGGTGATTGACTGCCTTTGTTTCCCAACCCTGTATAAGCCACTGGCTAGATGAGACAGGACACAGGTCTTTAGGATGTTAATCTACTGTCTTCTCTGATTGTTGGCTTTCTGAATGGAGCTCGGTTTAAATATTCAGTTTCTGGCTTTTGCCCATGTGCCAGATGGCAATAACTGGGAACATTCTAATGCTTTAACTGAAAACACTTTTCCTGGAGTTTGTCCAAATGGGTGATAGGGTTTTTGGACTTAAAACCTTAGAGAGGCATAGTGATGCACAGGTAGGTTTGTGGATTCCCCTTAAATGACTTGTTTAACTCTTCTGTTTCCTTACCTGTACAAAACAATAGCAATACAACAACAACTCTCTCCCTGGGTCACTTTTGAGGATTAAACGTACAAATGCGTGGGATTACTGGAAGGAATTTTTTCTTGCACAAAAAAGTATCCTTTCGGTATTTTTGCTCTTATGAGTTTTTCCTATCTCCTGGCTTTTGGACTCCCAGAAAAACTTTCTTTGAACTATTAGTTTTCTTTGTGAGCACAACAAATTTCCCTCCCCTGTGTTTCTTCCATTTTTGGTGAACTTGAGGGAGACTATTACGGCGAACACAAAGAGAGCTTCTTTTCTTCAGTTCTTACCATCCTCAATTAGACAAAGAAAAACAGCACAATCACACCCAAGTCGGTCTGTACCCTGGGAAGGGTGAGTCTCTAGCCAGACCCTCAAATTTTCCTTAGTTTGAAGAAAATAATTTTACCCTCTCACATCCAATCAATATCTTTGCTGGGCCTATTGTGAGCTGATAATTTAAATACAATTGTCTCCTTAGCAACCATCCTTTTACCTCTGCCTTCCTGCCTTTGAAAGAGCTGGCAGTTACAAAATTCACACTTTCAGCCAGAAAGTTTCATTCTTTTATTTTTTTTCCTGTAGGAACCATATTCTCTCTCCAAACAAACCCTATAAAAGAAGGAAAAATGGAAGAGAAATTTTAAAAAGTAACATAAAAATTGACTAATTATAAAAGTAACAGGGCAGAATTCTACAAAGATGGATGAAGCGTTATTGCCTCACCTGTTAGTTTCAGGAGCGTATGGATGGAGCTGCTTACTCAGAAGCGGGTAGGATGAATTAGAATCTCAAGATGCTAGAGCTAGGAGAAGCCAGACCAGTCATTTATTTCTGTCTTAATCTCTATTTTACAGAGAAAGAAGACCCAAGGCATAGTAACTTCTCCTAAGAGTGACCAGCCTGAATTGGGATAAAAAACTTGTCCTCTGTTCTAAGTTCCAATAAGTCTTGCGATGACAATGTGACCTCTGAGTTTTCCTGGGGGAGGTGGGTGTATGCAAGTGGCTAAATACAAGGCTTTGAAAAGATCTCAATCCTCCTGTGAACTGTTGGGTCTGATGGACAACCCATTGTCCTCCTTTGCCTGGGTTTAATGAGATATTTCAGAGCTTGTGACTTTCTCAAATTGAGAAAGAAAATCCTGCACAAGCCTGAATACCAGGTCACCACACCAATGAGCCCATCTCTAGGTGATGTGGGGAAACACCAGCCTCAATGTCTTCATTTTGGGTCATAATAATAGTTCATTTCTTGGACTGGGGAAATGACTTAATCAGTAAATGCTTGCTGGAGGACTTGAATTCAGTTTTCCTCAGAGTATGGAGCACTTGTAATCCCAGAACCTGAGAGGTGGAAACAGGTGGGTTCCTAAGGGCTCACTAAACAGCCAGCCTAACTCAATCAACAAGCTTCCAGGCCACTGAGGAACCTTGTCTCAAAGACAAGGTGGACAGCACCCGAGGAATGACAGCTGAGCCTGTCCTCTGACCTCCATGTGCAGACATACTTCCACACACGTGTGCACCTACACACACATGCACACCCACATACACACACAGCAATAGTTGATCTCTTGCAATGAGTATACAATAAAATACTGACAATGGATATAAGTTTCCTACATTTCTTTTCTGATTTCTTCTGTCCAGTTACAAACTCTTGACTTTCCTTAGCTGGAAAATACCAGGTTCTCTTAAGTGTGATAACAATTCTTTCTGAGGCTGACCCAGTTTGGGGAAAGCCAAGGAATCAAATCTTCATTGTAAAAGGTCCAGTACTCAGAGACAAGTCCTACGAGGCTCCCCCAAATGCCACCCACAAAGTGAAAAAATAAAAATTAGCTTCTTGGCTGCTCTTGGCAGTGGCGATTAATCATTTCATAACAAGACGGTTGAAGTACAACTATTTATTTGCATTGGATCAGGAAGATTACAGAATATAATGTTTTCATAAATTTGTTAGGATTCTGGGTATACGTTAGCATGATAAATAGTTTAGGTTGCAATAGATGTTTTAGTTTGAATAAAGTTATTTTGGGTTTATATTTACATGATGAAATAACCTATTATTTATCCAACTGCATTTTTATGAACTAATTTTTCTTTTTGTGCCAACTTGCAATGGTGATTCATTACTTTCTGCCCTTCAATTNAAGCCTGAATACCAGGTCACCACACCAATGAGCCCATCTCTAGGTGATGTGGGGAAACACCAGCCTCAATGTCTTCATTTTGGGTCATAATAATAGTTCATTTCTTGGACTGGGGAAATGACTTAATCAGTAAATGCTTGCTGGAGGACTTGAATTCAGTTTTCCTCAGAGTATGGAGCACTTGTAATCCCAGAACCTGAGAGGTGGAAACAGGTGGGTTCCTAAGGGCTCACTAAACAGCCAGCCTAGCTCAATCAACAAGCTTCCAGGCCACTGAGGAACCTTGTCTCAAAGACAAGGTGGACAGCACCCAAGGAATGACAGCTGAGCCTGTCCTCTGACCTCCATGTGCAGACATACTTCCACACACGTGTGCACCTACACGCACATGCACACCCACATACACACACAGCAATAGTTGATCTCTTGCAATGAGTATACAATAAAATACTGACAATGGATATAAGTTTTCTACATTTATTTTCTGATTTCTTCTGTCCAGTTACAAACTCTTGACTTTCCTTAGCTGGAAAATACCAGGTTCTCTTAAGTGTGATAACAATTCTTTCTGAGGCTGACCCAGTTTGGGGAAAGCCAAGGAATCAAATCTTCATTGTAAAAGGTCCAGTACTCAGAGACAAGTCCTACGAGGCTCCCCCAAATGCCACCCACAAAGTGAAAAAATAAAAATTAGCTTCTTGGCTGCTCTTGGCAGTGGCGATTAATCATTTCATAACAAGACGGTTGAAGTACAACTATTTATTTGCATTGGATCAGGAAGATTACAGAATATAATGTTTTCATAAATTTGTTAGGATTCTGGGTATACGTTAGCATGATAAATAGTTTAGGTTGCAATAGATGTTTTAGTTTGAATAAAGTTATTTTGGGTTTATATTTACATGATGAAATAACCTATTATTTATCCAACTGCATTTTTATGAACTAATTTTTCTTTTTGTGCCAACTTGCAATGGTGATTCATTACTTTCTGCCCTTCAAATTTTCTTTTCTTAGAAATAGTTTCTTGTTTATTATTTTAAAGTGTGCATCTCCCTTCAGATCCATTGACCAGTTTCCTGTGCATTCTTTGCTCTAAGGAAAAGGCTTCCAAGAACCTGGGGGGAAATTCACATAAAATGAAATCATTTTATTCTAATTGTGTCTTGGTCTTGACATTTACTGGGTCTGTGACCTTGGACGAATGGCCTTCTGTCTTTGAGACTCAGTTTTCCTGACTCAGGGAAGCATTTACTTAATAGTTGTGTAAGAAGTGAATGGAATGAGGTAAAGGCTATGAAAAGGCTATGAGGTTGGGGGGGTCATAGGAAGAACTCTTTGAGTTCTGTGTCTTTTTCCCAGGGAGAGACAGACTGGTGCTTCTCTTTTTGTATATTTGTTCATTTGCAGTTTCGTCCTCAAAAATAAGAAGAGACTGACTTGAGGATTTTTTTTTCTTTTTGGTCTTTTCGAGCCAGTGTCTCCCTGTAGCCCCAGCTGTCTGGAACCACTCTGAGACCAGGCTGGCCCTTGAACTCACAAGATCCCCTGCCTCTGCCTCACAGTCGTTCGGATTAAAGGTGTGCACCATACCCCCTGACTGAGACTTGATTCTTGAAAGTTGGTGGACACGAGATAATTTGCTCATTTTACAATTGATTTAAATTCCTCAGAAACATTTTCTGATTCTTTCTAGAGTTTTTTTTTAAATTAATTAAAAAAAAAATAATTCAAGACACAACGAATAAAAATGAAGCAGAAAACTTACATACCACGAGTGTGTTCAGGTAGGTAGTGCGAATATTCTTTGCTTGGCCAAACTTTAGTAAGGTTCTTGCAACTTCTAGATGAACTTTCTTATGAAATTTAGCTTGGCAAGAAATGTCCACTCAGTTGATTTAGTGAGAAGTCCTTGCTTTTGCCCTCCCTCATCTCCACATCTGATTAGGTTCTTTCCATCTCTCATGTCACAGGTGATATGTAGTCACCTGACCTGTTTTCAGTTAGCAGTAAGTTTCTCTACAAACCCATTTTGTACCTACCATTTATTCTCCATGGTTTTCTATCCATTCATCTCCATTCTGCATCTTGACTACAAATTTCTACACTTCCGTTCTGAATTAGGAGTTAGCCCAACTCTGCCCCTCATTGCAGAGTTCCTTCAAAGTGTGGTCCCTTCATCCTGAGTAAAGTCTTCCACTGAAGCTTTAACATCTACTAATTTTTCCCTAACAATAGCTATCAGGATAATTCAGAACAGAAAGTACATTTATGAAAACCTAGGAGCCTGGAATTGTAGACTTAGCCTCCATTTCTGTGTCATCTATGTGCAAAGAAGTTGGATTACATGGCCTAACTAAGGTGATTCTATTTTTAAAAATTTTTTAATTTTATTTATTCTGTATGATCGTATGACATGTACTGTCTGCAGCAGGTTTGTGCACCCGTGTATGCCATACCGTGGAGGTCGAAGAGGGTGTTGGCATTCCCCTGGAACTGGAGTTCTCCTGGAATTGGAGTTTCAGACCGGTTCTTGGCCGCCAGTGTGGGTGCTGGGGATAGAACCCGGGTCCTCTGTTGAAGAGCAGTCGGCACTCTTAACCGCTAGGCCATCTCTCCAGCCCCCTAAGGTGATTTATAGTTTGAAGTTTAGGTCCAGTATTTTGGAGAGGGTAATGAAATTGGGGGGGTATAAACTGGTTATTGAGGTTTCTTGAATTATGAGAATTTGTTTTGATTTTTGGTTTTAATTTCCATCTTCTCTTACAAACTTAATAGACACTGAAAGAAATTTGCATAGAATAAGACATCATTTTCTTTTAAAAATATCTTACTTATTATTTTTATTTTCTGTATACAAGTATATTGCCTGAGTGTGTGTTAGTGCAACCATGTCATACAATTCCCAAGCATAAGACAGAAGAAGGCACTGGATCCCCTGGAAATGGAGTTACAGACAGTTGATAGCTGCCATATGGGTGTTGGGAACTGAACTTGGGTCCTCTGCAAGAGCAGCCTGTGCTCTTAACTGTTGATCCATCTTTCCAGATCAAGACTTAATTTTCTTAGATTCAGTGCTTTCCAAATCCAGGTCTGAGGAACCAGGGAATTGGTAAAATCTATGAGACACACTTTAAGGAGGATTTGAACATTATTAGGGTTCTAGAAATATTTGTTAGCTTACATACATTAATACACTGTTTTAAAATCACAAGAAGGGAAGAGGACCAGGAATGAGTAGGTATTGTTCCATGGGGTGGGTGTTGTTCTATGTGTCATTTTAGAGGGAGGAAATACTTTAGGTCATTCATTTGTATTTTTTGTTTTGTTTTGTTTATTATATTTTACGGGATTTACAATGTAAGTCCACACGTTGTTTTAGATCACATTGACGTTGCTCCGTTTGCCATACAATTAGTCCTTGGTTGGCTAGTATCCACAGATGACGTGATTACCATTTGTCATTTGTTATTTTGGGACTTTGTTACTTCACTCACCATGGAATATTCAGGCTCCATCCATTTACCTGCAAAGCTCATGATGTCATCGTTCTTTACTGCTGCATAGAAACTCCATATGTAGATGTACTGCATTTTCTCCATCCACTCGTAGATTGAGGGCAATTGGGTTTGTTTCAGCTCTTTGCTATTGTGAAGAGAGCTTTGCCAATTTAAACATGGCTGTGCATATATCTCTGGGTAAGATGAAATCTCGTGGGTACATACCAGGGACTGGTATGGTTGGGTCAGGTGGCGAGTTCATTCCGAGTCTTCCACGGGTTCTCCACCACTGCTTTCCACAGTGGCTATACGAGCTTACATTCCACCAGCAGTGGCTGAGTGTTACCCTTCCCTGCAACCTCTCCATCACTTGGTATCACTTGTTTATTGATCCTAGCCCGTTTTATTGGAGTAAGATGATATCTTAAAGTGGTTTTGATTTGCATTTCCTTAATTATTAGCAATGTTTGAACACTCTTAAGATGTTTCTCAGCCATCTTATAATTCTCACTTGTAAGTCTCTGTTCAGTTCTTTCCTCCATCTATTGAGTGGGTCATTTGTTTCTTCTTTTTGTTTGAGTTCGTTATATATTCTTGGAATCAATGTTTTTTCAGATGTTTCTGTGGTGATGTTTCCTTCCGTCGAATTGTTCTTTTGATTTACAGACGGCCCTTTGAGCTTTTAATGAGTCCCATTGTCAATTGTCTACCTTAATATTCTTGCACAGCTGCTGTTGATTTAGGAAGTCTTGTTCCTATGCCTATGTCTTGTTAGCCTGCTGCCAACTTTTTCTTCTATCGCCTCAAAGTTTGGGGTTTTTCACATTAGGGTCTTTAATCCATCTGGAGTTGACCTTTTTTAACGAGCTAGAGCGTAGGGGTTTTTTAATTTTATCCTCTACAGTGGTGATCCAGTTTGGCCAACAACCACTTGCTGAAGATGCTGTCTTTCCTCCATTGTGTCTTCTGGCCCCCTTGTCAAATATGGCATGGCTGAAATTTATATGTGCTCAAGTTTGATCTTCATTTTTGTTTCATTGGTCAAAGGTCTGTTTTTGTGCCAGTACCAAGCTTGTTTTCTGCTTATATCACTGTAGTTGTAGCTTGAAGTCTGGTATGGAGATCCCCTCTGTGTGCTCTTTCACTCAGGGTTGTTTTGGCTATTCAGGTCTTTTCTTTTTCCAAAGGAAATTACGGATTTTTTCCAAGCCGTGAAGAAATTTTGGGATTTTAAATGGGATGCATTGAATCGTACAAGAGTTTGGGTAGATACATTTTAACATAAAAAAAATTTTTAAATATACTTTTGTCAAGTTTATCAAATATAGACCCGTGTTTACTCCACCTCTCCCAAACCCACAAACAGAGCTCGGTATTCTACCAAACCTGCTTTTCATCTCTTTCCTCAGTCTTTCTCAAAATTCTCCATGTGAAGTTGCCGTTTTGAACAGAAGTTCACTGTTTCAGTCCTTCCTGTTGTTGCCTTCCTTTCTGTTGTTGTGTTATTGTTGTTGTTTCCACTATGCATCACTCCCAACTACTTGGACAAACCTCAAGGGGCCATTGACAAGGAATATGACAACTAGGTATATGGCCCTAGCATCCACAGATGAGGGATACCATTCGTCATTTGTTTTTCGGGGACTGTGTTACTCACTCAGCATGATTGTCTTCTAGCTCCAGCATTTTCCTGCCATAGCTCATGATTTCATCTTCTTTACTGCAGAGTAGAACTCCATCGTGTAGATACCCACATTTTCTCTACCCCCTCGTCAGTTGAGGGGCATTTGGGTGGTTCCAGCTCCTTGCTAATGTGAAGAGAGCTGAAATAAAACATGGCCATGCATGTATCTCTGCCGTGGCGAGTCTTGTGTGTACATCCTCGGAGGTGGTACGGCGGGTCAGGTGGCAAGTCATTTTGAGTTTTCAAGTGTTCTCCACACTGCTTTCCATAGTGGCTGTATGAGTTTACATTCCACCAGTAGTGGATGAGTGTTCCCCTTCCCACATCTCTCCCGCACTTGGTATCATTTGTTTTCTTTGATCCTCGCCAGTAATTCCAGTATTATTAGAGTGAGATGATATCCTAACGTGGTTTTGATTTGCATTCCTTAATTATTAGCAATTGTTGCAACACTTTATATATATCTATATTATATATATATATACTATATTTAATTTTTACTTTATTTCTGTATGTGTATGAATGTACTGTCTGCATGCCGGTTTTTGCACACGTGTCATTGCAATGCCCCAGAGTTAGAAGAGGGTGTTGGATTTTCCCTGGAACGGGAGTTTCTCTGGAATTGGAGTTTCAGATGGTTCTTGCCGCATGTGGGTGCTGGGGATTGAACATGGGTCCTCTGTAAGAGTGGTCGGCGTCTTAACCTCTAGGCCATCCTTCCAGCCCTACGGTGAACACCTTTTAAGACGTTTGTCAGCCATCTTCCTAATCCCTCACTGTGAAGTCTCTGTTCAAGGTCTTTGCTTCCATCTATAGTGTGGTATTTATTTATTTCTTCTTTGTTTTTTGGGTAGTTTGTAGTTTATCTATTCTCGGAATCAATGCTTTGTAGATGTTTCTGTGGTGAGTTTTATTCCCACTTTTGGGATTTCTCTTTACTCCTTATTTTCTTTTGATGTACAAGAAGCTGTGGTTTAATGCGGTCCCATTTGTCAATTGTGACCTTATTCTTGCACAGCTGCTGTCTGATTTAGGAAGTCTTTTCTCTGCCTTCTGTCTTGTAAGTTGCTGCCACCTTTTTCTTCTATCGCCTTCGAGTTTGGGGTTTTGGACATTGAGTCTTTAATCCATCTGGAGTTGGCTTTTGACAGGGTTGGTGAGCGGTCGGGGTTTAATTTCATCTTACACGTGGTGATCCAGTTTTGGCCAAACACCATTGCTGAAGATGCTTGTCTTTCCTCCATTGTGTCCTCTTGGCCCCTTGTTCTAAAATATGAGATGCTGGGGAAAAAAATTTTATGTGCTCAGTTTGGGATCTTCAGTTTTGTTTCCATTGGTCAAAGGGTCTGTTTTGTGCCAGTACCAGCTGTTTTTATGATTCTAGCACTGTAGTCTGTTTGAAGTCTGGTATAGAGGTGCCCCCTGTGTTGCTCTTTTCACTCCGTGTTGTTTTGGCTATCGTGGTCTTTGTTTTTCCACAGGAAATTAAGGAATTTTTTCCCAAGCCTGTGAAAGGAATCTCTTGGGGATTTTATTGGGATTGTATTCATTATACAAGAGTTTGGGTGCATGGACATTTTTACTTTCTTAATTTTCCTACTCCCATGATAGCATGGGAGTTTTCCATATTCTGCTGTCTTCTTCAATTTCCTTCTTCAAGGTTTAACCTTTTGGTTGCTAGAGTGTAGAGGTCTTTGTTGTCTGTTCGGTTTGTTCCTCGGTTATTTTATTGTTTTTGCGGCTCTTGTGGCGTGTGAATGTCTACTTGAATTCCTTCTTCAGTTTGCTTGTTGGTTGGTTTGTTGTAAAGAAGGCTACTGATTTTTCTAGGTTAATTTTGATCCTGCATTTACTGAAGCTCTAAATCATCTAGAGTTTTCTGGTGGAGTTTTTAGTATCCTTAATTAAAAAAATCATATCATCCGCAAAAGGGATAGCTTGACTTCCTTTTTTCAATTAGTACTCCTTTAATTTCCTTTCTTGGCCTTCATTATTGCCCTAGCAAGTGTTTCAAGAGTACTACATTGAAGAGGAGTGGTGTGATGGCAGCAGCCTTGATAAGTTCCTACCTTTAAAGGGAATGTTTCTGTCTTCATTCCCATTAGGATGATGTTCGGCTGTGGGTTTGGTTTCCTGTAGATGGCTTTGATTACTTGAGGAATGATCCATTAATCCAATTCCCTCTAGTACTTTTAAGATGAAATATAAAAGGATGCTGGATTTTGTCAAAGGCTTTTTCCACATCAATTGAGATGATGTGTGTTTGGTTTTTGGTCTTTCAGGTCATTTATATGCTTGATGGTATTATTGATTTTTGTAGTTGAACCATCCCCTGCATCTTCTGGTATGAATCCAATTGGTCATGATTGATTTCTTGATGTGGGTCCTTATGCGATTTGCCAGTATCTTATTTAGAATTTTGGCATCGGTATTAGTGACATGGGTCTATAGTTTTCCTTTTGGTTGTCTCTTTGCCCTGCGTTTGGTAATAGAGTGATGCTGGCTTCATAGCAGGAATTTGGGAGAATTCCCTCTGTTTTATCCTTCTAACAATTTGAGTAATAATGCTTGTAAGCTTTTTGAAAGCTTTTATAGAATTCTGCGTGAAAGTGTCTGGGCCTAGGCTTTTTTTTAGTTGGAAGTTTCTTATATCTTCAATATCTTCATATATTCTGGGTCCATTTAAGCTATCGTTCTCTTCTTGATTGAGCTTTGTGATGCCCCAGGATTTCAGATATTCATCCATTTCTTCAGGTTTTCAAACTGGTAGCGTATAGGTTTTTGAAGTATTCCCCATGCAATATATGGATCTTTTCTTGTCTGTTGTGATAGTTACCTTTTCATCATGGATTGTATTGGCTTTGGAATTTGTCCTTCTTTCTTTTGGTTACTGGACTAGAGGTATGTCTATCTTCTTTATCCTTTAAAGAACCAACTTTTGGGTTCCTTGATTTTTTTTGTATGGTTTTCGTTGTTTTATTTCATTGATTTCTGCTCTTGATTTGTTATTTCTTCCTGTCTGTTTGTGTTTAGGGTTCATCTGTTGTTGCCTTGAAGTCCTTTAGTTGCAGTTTTAGATCATTCACTGTGCTCTTTCTGTTTTTCTAATGTAGGCACCCAGGGCTATAAACTTCCCTCTTAGGACTGCTTTTTTTTAAATTATCCCTAGATTTTGTTGTGTTGTTATGTATTATCATTGTCATTAGTTCCCGGAATGACTTTATTTTTTCTTTAATCTCGTCCTTGAACCCATTATTATAGGGCGTGTGTGTTTAGTCTCCATGTGTTCTGTAGATAGTAGGGCTTATCCTGTTGCTTAAGAGCTTTATTGCATTGTGGTCTGATAGAATGCATGAACAATTTCAATCTTTGTATTTGTGGCGGTTTCTTATGTGTCCGTTATGTAGTGATTTTTGAGAATGTTTCGTGGGGTGCTAGTAGAAAGTGTAATCTCTGTTGTTTGGGTGGAATACTCAAGGTAGAGGTCTATGAGGTCCTTGGTGTATCATATCATTCAGTTCAGCATGTCTCTCTGTTTATTCTTGTCCTGTGGGGGGGGCACCTGTCCAAAGGGCTCAGTGGCGTATTGACATCCCCTACTGTGAGTTTACTGGCGTTAATCTGTGCCTTGTGTCTGGAGAACTGGTTTTATAAAGTTTGTTGCACCATAGTTTGGGGCATAAATATTCATAATTGTGAAATCTTCTTGGTGAATTGTTTCCTTTGTCAAATGTAATGGCCTCTTTGTCTCTTTATGATTTCTTTTACCTTTGAAGTTTTTTTGTCTGATATTAAAATAGCCCCACCTGCTTTCTTTTTGGTACTATTCGCTTGGAATATTTTTCCCTTCTTTCACTTTAAGGTGGGCCTGTCCTTGACTGGTTAAGATTGCGTCTCTTGTAGACAGAATATCGATTGATTCTGTTCCTAATCCAGTCTCCCAGTCTATGTCATTTGATTGGGGAATGTAGTCCATTAATATTTAAGGTCTTAATTGACTTATTAGGTTCGTGTTTCTTCCTTTCACCTTGTTTTCCATTTGTGGTTTGGGTTTACTTTTCTACTTCTGCAGTTATGCTTTATTGATTTCTTTCTAGGGTGCCTGGGGATGGTTTGTTCCTTTCTTCTGTCCTTTGAATTGCTTCAAGTAGTCTCTGAAAGGTTGGTTTTTTTGGAAGTATTACTTTATCTTGTTTATATCATGGAAGATTTTTCTCTCTCCTTCAACTATCATCGACATTTTTGCTGAGTATAGTAACCTGGGGGTTGGCATAATCTATAGTCCTTTAACCCTAGGAATGCTTTGCTCCACATTATTCTTGCTTTCATAGTTTGCACTGAGAAGTCAGTTGAATTCTGATAGGTTTCCCTTACAGCCGTCACTTGTTTTTTCTTGTGGCTTTAAGAACTTTTCTTTGTTTTGGGTGTCAAGCAATTTAACTATGATGTGTGGCCTGGAGCCTTTCTTTTGCTTATTTCTGTTGGCTTTCTCTGTGTTTTGTCTTTGTCTTGGTTTTTTTTTT
>VZQC01005072.1:0-75404 GCA_009823505.1 Rhizomys pruinosus | reverse complement strand
CTGGAGTTTGTCATTCTCTCTCTCTAGGTCCTTCTTGAGTTCTTCATTCTCTTTTCTTAGTTCTTTGATTTGCTCTTTATAATCTTGTAGTTCTTTAAATATGTTCCCAATTGTGTTTCTGATATTTGTGTCCTGGGCCATGATCCCACTGTAGGAATCTTCCATAGGGTTGGTAGAGTTTGATGCGGGATTATCCTGCCCCTTTGCAGTGTTCTCTCTTCTTCATGTTCCTGGCATATGAGCTTCTCCTTGCCTTTATTCCAGTGTAAGTCCTAAATGCCTCTTCACTGTGTTGAAGGCTTGCTTCGCTTGCCTCCTTCAGATGCCTTTGTAATCCCAGTTGGGGGGAGGGGCATGACTGTGGTCGGGTTCTTTAGCCCATGCTCCGGCACCTGCACTTGCCTGAGCTGGTCTCGGGAGATCTCAGATAGAGACTCACAGAACCCTACCTTTTATACCAGCTGGGAGGATAACTCTGCCCCCACAGCCACAAAAGCCAATTAAGCCAAAGACAACTGGATTAATGGATTAACTAGATGAAATCAATTAACAATCAGCCTTGTTGAAGCATTCAGCTGCTGCCTACCTACCTGCACTTGCCTGAGCTGGTCTCGGGAGATATCCGTAATAAGTATTCTTATGAAATGATGAAGACCCACAATACACTAACTGAAAAAAATAACAATAACAGTCATGAAATTTGTAATCTTCCAAAGATACAATTAAGCAAAGTCCTTCCTGTTCCACAACCCTAGCCCTTTTGTCTTTACCTTATACTAGGACTTAGTTAAACCTTGTGGACCTGTTTTCTTATAGAATGAGACAACTGGATCAGGTGAGTTCTAAGACCTTTCTAGCTCTGAAATTCTGTGGTTAGTGAATAGTAGAATCAAGGTTGTGTCACAATATGTAACTACTAAACATGCCCAGTTTTTTTAGCCAACATTAGTAATATACAGTCATACAAATTTGAGCATTAGGGCTGGAGAAATGGTTCAATGGTTAAGAGCACTTACTGCTCTTGCTCTTGCAAAAGACAAGTTTGGTTCCCAGAACTCGGGTCCGGCGGGTCATAACGACCTGTAACTCCATCTCTAGGGGGATCTAATAGCTCTGGTTTTCAAGGGCACCTGTACACACATATGCACATGCATAAATGGACCTATATGCAAAGTTAAAAAAAATCTTAAGGGGCCTAGAGAAGTGGTTCAGGGGTTAAGAGCACTTACTGATCTAGTAGAGGAGGAGGGTTTAGTTCTGAGGAGCCATATAGTGGGTTCTGGTGCCCTCTTCTGGTCTCCCTGGTATACATACATATATACATGCAGGCAAAATACTTGTACACATAAAATAGGTCTTTAATAAATAAATAATAAATCTTTAAAACATTTGGCAACAGTGATACAAAGACCCCACTCTTACTGTAGTGTAACCCACACCCTATCTTTTATTATTGAGAATAAGAAAAGGACTGAAAATATAACTTTGTTCAACCTCTGTTGTTTTGTAGATCATTGTTAGGAAGAGTTCTGGATACAGTGATAAACATGGTGTACATGAAGATGGTTCATATCTTAAGACCTTATCTGATAAGTGCTTCCCTGATTCCTAATGGTGTGAAAATGCTTCCATATCCTGGCATCATTAGAAACAGAATGATATCAACTCTTAAATCCAAAAGGAAGATGCAAGAATATTATAAACTACTGAATCTAGATGAAGGATGCTCTACAGATGATGTCAGGAACTCTTTTCGTAAGCTTGCCAAGCAATACCATCCAGACAGTGGCTCTAATAACGCTGATTCTGCAGCATTTATAAGGATTGAAGAAGCCTATAGGAATGTGCTTTCTCATGTGATAGAGCAAGAAAATGGCAGACAGAATAAAGCTGAAGACACAGAAGAAGAAGAAGAAGAAGAAGAAAATTTCAAATACAATACACCTCAGCACCGACATTATTTAAGTTTTGAAGGTGTTGGCTTTGGGACCCCAAGTCAGCGAGAGAAACAGTATAGACAATTCAGAGCAGACCGTGCAACTGAGCAAGTGATGGAATATCAAAGGCAGAAATTTCAAAGCCAGTACTTTGCTGATAGTATAACTGTCAAAGATGTAAGACACAGCAAAGAACAAAAGATAACTCAAGCAATAGAGCGTTTGGTGGAGGACCTGATCCAAGAATCAATGGCAAAGGGAGACTTTGACAATCTCAATGGAAAAGGAAAACCCCTAAAAAAGTTTTCTGGCTGTTCATATATTGATCCCATGACTCACAACCTGAACAGGATATTGATTGATAATGGATACCAACCTGAGTGGATCCTGATGCAAAAGGAAATAAAGGATACCATTGAGCAGCTGAGAGAAGCACTTTTAGTGACTAGGAAGAAGCTTGGGAACCCATTGACATCAGTGGGACAGAAACACTGGGACCAAGTTTGTGAGCAGTTTCAGGAAAACATCAGGAAGCTAAACAAGCGGATTAATGATTTTAACTTGATTGTTCCCATCCTGACCAGACAAAAGGTCCATTTTGATGCACAGAAAGAAGTACTCAAAGTCCAAAAATTATATGAAACCTTTGTAGAAGCAAAAGAAGTCACAGATAAAAACTCAACTGATGTTAACCAGAGGGAAGAAAAAACACCAAGAGTCAAGACAGGTTTTTTAAACTGGTTGAAACTGTGGAAATTTATTAAAATATGATCACATAGGTGTGCACTATCGTTTACTGCCCCAATTAGTTTTCAGTTGCTCTGACATCAAACAGAACCTCAGATTTATTGCTGGGACACAACAATTTGAGAGTTGTGTGCCTCTGTACTCCTCACAAAAATAATCACATCCCCAGCAGTATGTGAGGAAACTGTAAGAAAGTGAGTCAAAGCAGTTTTCATTCAGCATTGCTGTAAGGACATAGCAGGCAGGAAAACTTACTTTTTTTTTTTTTTTTTTTTTTTGAGACAGGGTCTCAGTATAGCCCCAGCTGGCCTAGAACTCTATAGACCAGGCTGGCTTGGACTCACAGAGATCCACCTGCCTCTTGCCTCCCAAGTGCTAGGATTAAAGGCATGTACCATCACGCCTGGCTTAAAGGTGGTTCTTAGCCACTGTGTGGGTGTTGGGAATCAAACCCGGGTTCTCTGGAAGAGCAGTTGGTGAGCCATCTCTCCAGCCTTTCTCCTTTTTTTTGGAGGGGTGAAGCTTAGTTCTAATGGATCAGCTTAATCCATGTGAGAGTTTGTCAGGCTGCAGGTGATCCAGAACTGAGACTCGGGTTCATGAAACAGAAGGTACTTTAGAGGTCTTAGTGTTGTTTAGAACTCTAGTAACAGCTGGGTGTGGTGGCGCATGCCTTTAATCCTAGCACTTGAGAGGCAGAGGCAGGCGGATCTTTGTGAGTTCAAGGCCAGCCTGGTCTACAGAGTGAGTTCCAGGACAGCTGAGGCTACAGGGAGACCCTGTCTCAAAAAGACCAAAAATAAATAAATAAATAAATAAATAAATAAATAAATAAATAAAACTCTAGTAACTTAAAAGTAGTCAAGTCTTTCCCATTTTCAAGCATCGATATTTAAACAACAATAAAATCCAGAATATGTATGATCAAAACACAAAATTGAAGAAATAGAGTAAAATTTAACCAGCTACAAATCTCCAAATGGCCTGGTATGGTGGCACATGCTTTTAATCCCAGCAGTCAGGAGGCAAAGGCAAGGGGTTCTCTGTGAGATCAAGGCCAGCCTGGTCTCCATAGCAAGTTCCAGGCCAGCTGGGACTACAGGGAGATGTCTCAGAAAACAAAACAAAACAAGACAAAAACTCTCCTAAAGATAGGTGGTGTATGCAAGTTTGGTGCATGTATATTTCTGATCTTATTAAAACTCCAACCTAGAGAGATGGCTTAGCAGTTAAGAGCACTTGCTCCTCTTGTAGAGGACCTGGGTTCAGTTCCTAGCACTTACACGGTGGCTAACAACCATCTGTAACTCTAGTTCCAGGAGCTCCGATGCCCTCTTCTGACCTTCTCTGGCATTGCACAACATAGGGGCACTTATACACATGTAGGTAATACACTTAAACACATAAAATAAAAGTAATAAAAATATTTAAACCCTGAACTGTTGTAAGGCTTTTGAATCATCTGCTCGGTGAAGGAAACTTGAGTTAGCCTAATGGAGCTATTGCACTAAAAAAAGGCCTTCTCTGTGGGCACGGAAGAAAGAAAACACCAGACTGTCTAACTTCCTTTGGCCATCCAAGTGAATTGGACATACTAGTTGATTTAGAAGTTCTAAAAATAGATTCCAAAGACTACTTTTAAAGAGTTTCAATGCATTATTATTATTATTTCTCTTTTTTTGGTCTTTTTGAGACAGGGTCTCCCTGTAGCCCCAGCTGTCCTGGAACTCACCCTGTAGACCAGGCTGGCCTTGAACTCACAAAGATCCGCCTGCCTCTGCCTCCCAAGTGCTAGGATTAAAGGTGTGCGCCACCATGCCCAGCGTCAATGTATTTTTGTAGCTTTTCAGAGGGGGCAAAAATCCTTAAGCTCAATGTAAAGGTAAGATTTTGCTTCTAGTTGAAATGCTAGGTCTCCATAAATTTACCTTAAGCTTACTTGTGTCCTAAATCAGACTCCTTAGCAACATAGGAATCCAAACCTATTCTTTTAGCCACCCAGTTACCTGTTTTGGGGACCCTGTGGTAATTCATCTGAGACGAGATATCTGAATTTGTTCATTTATTCATTTGGAAAGTGACAAGAGATGGAAATTCATGAGATTGTTTTTTCTTGTCTGCTTTCAGAAAATCTAGTGGTTTTAGGTTTCAGTAATTGCTTTTGGCACAGAATTCGGTTCCTAGTAGGAAGCAGAGTGCTGTGTTGGGACAGGATTTGGAATCATGGTTCCCAATAGTGGTATGGAGCCAACAGGTCATTTTATGTAGGGAAAAATGGAAGCCACCTGCGATTCCTTTGTGCTTGTCTGTTTACGCGGAAACCTGGTCTTAGGCAAGATTTGCCCTTGCATTAGCAAACCTGTGACACCTTGGGATCAAAGGCATTGACAAGTACTCATGATATTATGGAACATGAGGCAGGGGGTCTGAATCCAGGCCCTGAGATATGATCTCACTCTGGGTATAAAAACAGAATGCTGGGGGCTGGAGAGATGGCCTAGCAGTTAAGAGCGCCGACTGCTCTTGCAGAGGACCCGGGTTCGATCCCCAGTACCCACATGGCGGCCGAGAGTCATCTGAAATTCCAATTCCAGGAGAACTCCAGTTCCAGGGGAATCCAACACCCTCTTCTGACCTCCACGGCATTGCACGACACGGGTGCACAAACTTGCATGCAGACAGTACATTCATACACATACAGAAATAAATAAAATAAAATAAAAATGCTGTGAATAAAAAGACAAGTCCTTCTTACCATCAGACAGGGACTCCTGACCATTATTTTTCGAGTGTAATTTTAGCCCATCAGGCTTATGGTCGTGGCCAGTGGGTTGGATGGCAGTCCATCAGAGCACCAACCTGGAAATCTGGTGTGGGGCTGGACAGACACCTATCAGGTTACCAGCTGTGATGTGTGGTGAGTGAGTGCCTGGGTGAGAATTAGACTGTAGAGCACCTATCAGCTGACAGTCTGGCATTAGGCTGTAGAGCGCCTATCAGCTGACAGTCTGGCATTAGGCTGTAGAGTGCCTATCAGTCTAGCATTAGACTGTAGAGCACCTATCAGCTGACAGTCTGGCATTAGGCTGTAGAGTGCCTATCAGGCAGCAGCCTGGAGGATCTGGGAGTGCCGATAGGGCATTGCCTGGTGTAGATGTTAGATGAGACAGGTGGGCAGTGGAAAGGTTGTCAGCCTTTGGCCCCAAGGTTTAGGACAGCTACTGGTGGCTGTCTTGCGTCCAGTGGACGAGGTTTGTGTATCCACCTCCACATATGGCAGAGCGACACCACAATTTTATAGAGTGTGATGATTAAAACCACAGAGAAATCTACATCTTCAAAAGGAAATTTGGAGCCTTTCTGCCTCAATGGGGCATTGGCATAATAATTGATTTTTATTTTTTTTTTGGTCTTTTTGAGATAGGGTCTTTCTCTGTAGCCCCACCTGTCCTGGAACTCTTATGTAGATCAGGCTGGCCTTGAACTCACAGAGATCCACTTGCCTCTGCCTCCCAAGTGCTGGGACTAAAGCCGCGCACCACCATGCTCAGCTATAATAATTGATTTTAAATAATTGAATGATTTGTTTGGCTTCTAGCTTGATAGTACTGTATTACTGTACATAAAATTGTGAACAGCATGGTGATGAAAGCCATAGTTCCAAAGCCTATAACTGCCACGCTTGTTAAAAGGGGAGTTATATGTAAGAGTTCTCTGCCATGTGGGTGCTGGGAATCGAACCCGGGTCCTCTGCAAGAGCAGTCGGTGCTCTTAACCACTGAGCCATCTCTCCAGCCCTATTATATGTAAGAGTTCTAATGGTATTACAGTAAACTTGAATGAAATAATGTTTTAATGCTGGATGTGAGAAGTCGAGGTTACCAGAACAATTAAACTATTAATTTTTGCATAGTACACTTCATGTTTGTAAATGTCTATATTAATAAAGTTAGCTTAGTGATTCTTCAGTCATTTATTATTATAAACAACTAATAGTAAATAATAATCATATTTTGGGTTAACGACCTAAATGGGTTTCTTTTTTAAAAAATATTTTTATTTCTATTTTTTTTTTTTTTTTTTTTTTTTGTCTTTCCGGACACAGGGTCTCCCTGTAGCCCCAGCTGTTAGGAACTCACCTCTGTTAGGACCAAGTTGGCCTTTGAACTCTACAAAGATCCCCACCTCTGCCTCCCCAGGGCTAGATTAAAGGCGTGCGCACCACAGTTTTTTTTTTTTTATTATTATTATTTTGGTCTTTTTGGACAGGATCTCCTTTAGTCCAGCTGTCCTGGAGCTCCCTAGATAGACCAGGCTGGCCTTGAACTCACAGGTTACCTGTGTTTTCCTCCTGGTGGTGGGATTTAAAGATGTGAGCAACCACACCCAGCTATTATTATTATTTTGGGGGGTCCTTTTGAAACAGGGTTTCCTCCAGCTGGCCTGGAACTCTCTGTATGTAGACCAGACTGGCCTTGAACTTTCAGAATTAAGCCCACCTCTGCCTCCTGAGAGCTGGGATTAAAGGCATGTAACACTCCCAGTTTAGTGTTTTTATTTTATGTGTATACTTCTGCCTGTAATAATTGTAAGTGCAACATTGCTTGTTGCAGTACCCCTGGAGGACAGAAGAAGATGTCAGATCCCCTGGAATAGGAGTTATGGACAGTTAGCTGCCACCTGGGTCCTGGGATTTGAATGCTGGTCTTCTGCAAGAACAGTCAGTGCTCTTAACTGTTCAGCCATCTCTCCAGCCCCCCAAAATGGGTTAATTTTATTTTTATTCCTTTTCATTTTTTTTTTTTAATTTTTTTTTGAGACAGGATCTCCCTGTATCCGGCTGTTCCTGGACTCACTCTTAGACCAGGCTGGCCCGACACTCCAGAGATCACGCATGCTCTCCCTCCCAGTGCTAGGATTAAAGGCGTGCACCACACACCCTGGCATTTATTTATTTCTTATTATTATTTGTGTATGAATGTACCGTCCCAGCAGTCTTGCACCCGTGCCATGCAATGCCGGAGGTCAGAAGAGGTGTTCTGGATTTCCCTGGAACTGGGCGTTCTCTGGAATGGAGTTTCAGACGTTCTTGGCCGCCATGTGGGTGTGGGATCCAACCGGTCCTCTGTAAGAGCGTCGGCGCTCTTAACGCCTAGGCCATCTCTCCAGCCCCTTTATTCCTTTTAAAATTGCTTTTGTTTTTGTTTTTGTTTGTTTGTTCTTTTGTTTTTTTTGAGACGGGTCTCCCTGTAGCTCTGCAGTGTCCTGGAACTCACTCTGTAGCCAGGCTGGCCTTGAAACTCACAGAGATCCGCTGCCTCTGCCTCCGCAGCGTGCTAGGATAAAGCGTGCAACCAGCCCCCGGCTGCTTTTGTTTTTGAAACACGAATCTCACATAGTCCATGGATGGCCTCCAAACTCATTGTGTATCCAAGTATGACCTGAATGCCTTCCTGCCTCAACTTCTCAAGGGTGGGATTACAGGTGTCACACACCACAGGACAGGACACCTGGAATTTACGTAACCTGGAGTTTGAACTCAGGGGCTTTCATGCGTGTAAGCAAAGTACTCTACCAAACTGGCAATCCCTAACCCCTTCAGATTTTATTGATGATTGATATTTGTTCGTGGATTTTTTTTTCTTTTGAGTTCTTTTTTTTTTTATTTCTGTATGAATGCGTCTGCGCGCTTGTGCCCGCTGTGACTGAACTCACTCTGAGACGGGGCAGAAGGTCTGGTTCACCTGGAACGGAGTCACTGAATGAGTATCAGACGGTCTGCCTCGTTGCCGTCCACAGATGTGTGGATTAAGACGGTGATGCAACACCCGCGTCCTCTTCAGATTTTATAGCGGGTGCGTTGATATGAACGCTGTACATTTCGTCAGCATGGCAACTTTTTTTTTTTTTTCTTTTCTCTTTTTTTTTTTTTGGTCTTTTCGAGACATCGGTCTCCCTGTAGCCCAGTCGACCTGGAACTCACTCTGTAGAACCAGGCTGGCCTTGAACTACAAAGATCACCCTGCCTCTGCCTCCCGAGTGCTAGGATTCAAAGGCGGCGCCCCACGCCCTGGCTTTTTTTTTTTGTCTTTTTTGAGACAGGGTCTCCCTTTAGTCCCAGCTGGCACTGGTAGCTCACTTTGTAGACCAGGCGGCCTTTGAACTCACGATTCCACTGCCTCTGCCTCCCAAGTGCTAGGATTCAAAAGGCTGCCACCAACACCCCCTGGTGGCAACTTCTTTTATATAAAAGCAGCCTCAGTTTAGTGACCACATTTGAGTACAGAGAAAATATTTGAGCCAGTTTATCATTTTGTTTCATTGAAACGGACGCTGTTCACTGTCTGTTATTCCGTGATTTAACCACCCATAACAAAAAACATCTTAGGGAAGAAAGGTTTTATTTTATCACGATTTCAGACTATGTCCATTATTAATTTGGNTTTTTTTTTTTTTGGTCTTTTCGAGACAGGGTCTCCCTGTAGCCCCAGCTGACCTGGAACTCACTCTGTAGACCAGGCTGGCCTTGAACTCACAAAGATCCACCTGCCTCTGCCTCCCGAGTGCTAGGATTAAAGGCGTGCGCCACCACGCCCGGCTCCCCTTCAGATTTTTATAGTGGATGATATGAAAGCTGACATTTGTTCAGATGGCAACTTTTTTTTATTTTTGTCTTTTTTTTTTTTTGGTCTTTTCGAGACAGTGTCTCCCTGTAGCCCCAGCTGACCTGGAACTCACTCTGTAGACCAGGCTGGCCTTGAACTCACAAAGATCCACCTGCCTCTGCCTCCCGAGTGCTAGGATTAAAGGCGTGCGCCACCACGCCTGGCTTTTTTTTTTTGTCTTTTTGAGACAGGGTCTCCCTTTAGTCCCAGCTGGCCTGGAGCTCACTTTGTAGACCAGGCTGGCCTTGAACTCACAGATATCCACCTGCCTCTGCCTCCCAAGTGCTAGGATTAAAGGCCTGCACCAACACGCCCCGGTGGCAACTTCTTTTATATAAAAGCAGCCTCAGTTTAGTGACCACATTTGAGTACAGAGAAAATATTTGAGCCAGTTTATCATTTTGTTTCATTGAAATGGACGCTGTTTCACTTCTGTTATTGTGATAAAACACCATAACAAAAAATCATCTTAGGGAAGAAAGGGTTTATTTTAGCTCACGATTTCAGACTATAGTCCATTATTAATTTTGGATATTTTATTTATTATTTATATGTTTATGTAGCTGAGTCTATTGCCTGCATGTATGTAAGTGCACTCATGACATGGAATGCCTGGGAGATCAGAAGAGAGCATCTGATTTCCCTGGAATTGGAGTTACAGATAGTTATCAGCTACCCTGTGGGTGCTGGCAATCAAACCCAGATCCTCTGCAAGAGTAGCCTGCTGAACCATCTCCCCAGCCCCCAGTCCATTATTTTGGGGAAGTCAGGGGACAGAAACTTAAGGTGACTAGTCATATCACATCCACAGTTAAGAACAAAGAGAAATGAATGCTTGCACACAACTGCTCAGCTAGCTTTTTCTACTTTTACACAATTAAAGACTCAAACCCAGGGAATGGTGCTACCCGCTTCTATGCTGGGTCTTCCCATATCAATTACGGTAATCAAGACAACCCCCTACCCTCCCCAGGCAAGTCCTCAAGCCAACTCGCTCTAGGCAGTCCCTCTTCCCAGGTGATTCTAGGTTGTATCAAGTTGGCAATTAAAACTGGGTGTTATAATGAGTTATGAGGTTTCCTGAATGCATAGTTAGGGTACCTGCAGATCTCTACCTGGTTCTTGGCCCCCTTTACAAAGCTCTAGTTTCTGTATCTCATTCTTCAAACTCCCAGACACAACTAGCCCAGCAATCTGAGGCTAGTGTCTCAAATCACTGGTTTCTCTTTCCCATTGTGTGAGCTGTTATTTGGCCTTTGATCCATATGCCAGAATCTCAGCCTTAGTGTCTTGGCTGGTACCTCAAGACGGAAGTAGAGTACCTTCAAAACATCAGCATTACATTGTCAAAAGGGAAAGACAATGCTAGTAATTAGCAAAGCAGCATTCATGGGCCACAAGGAGTACTAGAATGTCCCAAAAGGTGGTGGAAGCCCAGTGAGGGGACCCAAGTAGTAATAGGAAGTGCATCAGAAAGTAATATGTCCAAACACAGAGCTGACTGAGGGAACCCATACCTGGGAGGAGGACATTCCAGTGTATTCCATGAATCACTAATGCCAATTTATCTGTTCCTAGAAGTATCTTTACTTTTTGACAATTTTTGGTCATTCAACATTTATTGAGATCATGAAATCTACCTTTCTACTATCTGAATTCTCAGAAATGTATTATTATTATTATTTTATTTATTATTTTTGAGACAGGGTCTCCCCATAGCCCCAGCTGGCCTAGGGCTCACTCTGTAGACCAGGCTGGCCTTGAACTCACAGATATCCGCCTGCCTCTGCCTCCCAGAAAGTAGAGGCTCTGGACACGGGAATTTTCTTTTGTACCAAGGACAACTTCAAGGGTCTGACTTCTTGTGAGAGGACCCTATGTGTTCCCTGATGATTGAGACGTATACTACCATTCCCCTTAAGAGGACAGATATATTCAAATACAACTTCAGTAAGCTTAACCTTGCTCTGAGAGAGACATACCCATGGTTGTGGGAGAGTTCCTACCTGGTGTACACAGGTAATGAAGAAGACATCTGTGTCGTTGGAGACCTTCTAGCAGAGAGTGTTTCTGTTCAGTGGTATTTTTTTTTAATTAGTTTTTATTGATGCTTTGTGCATTTCATACATTTTTTCCAATTCAGTTCAGGCTTATTTCCCTTTCCCTCCCCCCCCACCCCCACCCCATCCCAGATCATGCATTCTGCCATAACTGTCCTGCATCTTTCTCTCAGTTAGTTTTTTTTTCATTTTTAGCTATAAGTGATAATCCATGAGTACAAGCATCCTTCATGCAAAACCTATCTGCAGGCTGTTGTGCCCAAACCCCTACAGCCCCACCATCCAGTGGGGGGTGACAGGTTGTTTGTTCAATCAAGTTGATCAAATGAGTGTCCAGTTCCCTCCCTTCGTTGTGGGCAAGCCATGTTCTGTGGTTAGGTCCTCTCAACTCCTCCTATTCAGCCACATTTGGTATTACTACAACAAAATGCCTGGGAGGGACTAGCTTTATAAATAAAAGAGAGTTGTATAGTTCATGGCGTTGGAGTGTCAAGGGCATAGCACAAGCACAGGTCAGCCCTGGTGCGAGGGTTCTCCTGGTTGCATTGCATCACGGCAGGAACTGAAATACTATCTGCAAACAGGAAGCCAGAGAGAAACTGGGTGGTGGGAGGATCAGACTTCTGTAACAGTTTCTAGGGGAAAATTAACCAGATTCCTCTTTGAAATACCCTAATCCTCTTCTGGATTATTAACCTAGGGACCTTAGACTAGACCCCATCTTTTTTGTTGTTTGCTGTGCACCGGGGGTTTGGTGTTTCTTGAGACAGGGTGTCACTCTGTAGCTCAGACTAGCCTCTAACTCATAGCAATCCTCTTGCCTCAGTCTCCCAAGGGCTGGGATTACCAGTTTGCACCATAATCCCTGGCTCTAGATGCCACTTTTCTCGGTTTTTATAGCATGTAGTAAATAAATGTCCATAATGAGCTTCATTATGACATTTTCATACATGTATATAAGGTATTTGATCACATGTTACTGTAACTCTTTCTTGTCCCCTGTTCCCACTGATTTTTTTTTGAGACAGGTTCTTATGTATTCCAGGCTGGCCTCAAATATGCTATGTAGCCAAGGATGAGCTTGAACTGATTCTCCTTTCTCCACCTTCAGTGGGTTGATATTGTGTGAGGAGCTGTAAGCCTGCTCATAAAGAGTTAACTCTGAAATAACTTCAGAGCTGTTCCCTAAAAGTGCAGACGTGCAGAGAAGCTTCCTACCTGCATACCTGATGTTCCAGAGGAAGCTTATCACAAGCAAACAGTTTCTGCTGGAGCCAGCAGCCCACAGAGGAAGCTTATCTCGAGCAAACAATCTCTGCCGGTGCAAGCAGCCCACCCGATAAACTTTTAACTTTTACAAGAGCTGCTTTCTACCCCCTCCCCTCTTCCTGATTCTTCCCGCCTCTCTACCTTATAAATTGTACGTTTACCCTACAATAAAGTTGAGACCTCGACAAAGAACTTGCCTGGTCTCGATCCTTTCTCTCGCTTATCTCACAGGTTTTGGGGTCCCCCTCGGGTACCTGACATTACATGACCCGTAGACAGGGTCATAATATTGCAGGCCTGTGCCACAGCATCCCAATTCTGTTGTCCTGGGAATTTTAAAATATATTGAAATGGGATCACAATGTAGGCTCTGCCAATAGACCTTGTCTTTGGGAAACACAAGTTCAGAATAAAACATGGAAGGCACGAAGGTGGTGCATTGTCTATTTGTTGTTTTTTCCTGGTACAGGAAGATGGTGGCTGCCAGGTGGAATACCTGACACAGAAGACACATCAGTGCAGGTGGCAGTGGCTGTCAAGTCCATGGCTTCTGGAGTGTGATGCTCATGTAAAGCTTTTTTTTTTTTCCTACCAATATTTTCTTCTAATCATGTAAGGTTTTTCACCAGAGCAGTTCTTTCTTTTTTTTTTCTTTAAAAAATACTTTATCAGAGCCGGGTGTGGTGGTGCATGCCTTTAATACTAGCACTTAGGAGGCAGAGGCAGGGGGATCTTTGTGAGTTCAAGGCCAGCCTGGTCTACAGAGCGATTTCCAGGCCAGCTGGGGCTACAAGGAGACCCTGTCTCAAAAAGAACAAAAAAATATATACTTTCTTATTTTTATTTTATATATGCATATGAGTGCACCTGTGTTGTGGAAAGCCCATGGAGGTCAGAAAACAGTGCTGGATCCCTGGGAACTGGAGTTACAGATGGTAGTTAGCCACAGTGTGGGTGCTGGATCCCTGGGAACTGGAGTTACAGATGGTAGTTAGCCACAGTGTGGGTGCTGGATCCCTGGGACCTGGAGTTACAGATGGTAGTTAGCCACAGTGTGGGTGCTGGATCCCTGGGACCTGGAGTTACAGATGGTAGTTAGCCACAGTGTGGGTGCTGGATCCCTGGGACCTGGAGTTACAGATGGTAGTTAGCCACAGTGTGGGTGCTGGATCCCTGGGACCTGGAGTTACAGATGGTAGTTAGCCACAGTGTGGGTGCTGGATCCCTGGGACCTGGAGTTACAGATGGTAGTTAGCCACAGTGTGGGTGCTGGATCCCTGGGACCTGGAGTTACAGATGGTAGTTAGCCACAGTGTGGGTGCTGGATCCCTGGGACCTGGAGTTACAGATGGTAGTTAGCCACAGTGTGGGTGCTGGATCCCTGGGACCTGGAGTTACAGATGGTAGTTAGCCACAGTGTGGGTGCTGGATCCCTGGGACCTGGAGTTACAGATGGTAGTTAGCCACAGTGTGGGTGCTGGATCCCTGGGAACTGGAGTTACAGATGGTAGTTAGCCACAGTGTGGGTGCTGGATCCCTGGGAACTGGAGTTACAGATGGTAGTTAGCCACAGTGTGGGTACTGGGAATTGAAACTGAATCCTCTGTAAGAGCAGCCAGTCCAATCAGTTCTTTTTTTTTTTTTTTTTAATATTTTATAAGCCAGCAGTGGTGGCCCATGGTCTACCTACTGAGTTCCAGGCCAGCTGGGGCTAGAGGGGAGACCCTGTCTCAAAAAGACAAAACAATATTTAATTAATTAATTAATAATTAATTAATTTTTGTCTCAAAAAGACAAAACAATATTTAATTAATTAATTAATATTTAATTAATTTTTTGTCTCAAAAAGACAAAACAATATTTAATTAATTAATTAATTAATTTTTTGGTCTTTTTGAGACAGGGTCTCCCTGTAGCCCCAGCTGTCCTGGAACTCACTCTGTAGACCAGGCTGGCCTTGAATTCACAAAGATCTGCCTGCCTCTGCCTCCTGTGTGCTAGGATTAAAGGCATGCGCCACCATGCCAGGCTATTTATTTATTTTTATCTTATGTGTATAAATGTGTTTGGTGCACTTATGTAAGTGCACCTGCATCATACAGAAATCAGAAGAGGGAGTCAGATCCCCTGGAACTGTAGTTACAGACAGCTAATGCCTACCATATTGGTGTTTAGAATTGAACCCAGGTCTGCTGCAAAAGAAGCCAATGCTTTTAACTTCTGATCCATCTCTCCAGCCCCCTGAGCCATCTCTTTTTTTTTTTTTTTTTTTTTTTGAGGGTCTCCCTGTAGCCGCAGCTGTCCTGGAACTCACTCTGTAGACCAAGCTGGCCTTGAACTCACAAAGATCTGCCTGCTTCTGCCTCCCGAGTGCTAGGATTAAAGGTGTGCACCACCACACCCGGCCTATCAGGTCAGTTCTTAGGGTGTTTATAAGCACTGTTCCTGGAGTAATGACAACTACCTCAGAATTGTGATCCATAGAGATGAGGTCATGAGAATCTCATGGTGTCAGCATAAATTGGACCATAAACTGCATTGTAGCAGGTGAAACACATGAGCTCTCTAGCTAGAGTGTGTGTGTGTGTATGAACATTTGCACATGTAGCACATGCATACCTGCATGTGGAGACCAGAGATCAATGTTGGGTTCTGTTCCTCAGACATTCTACCTTGATTTTTGAGAGTCTCTTATGGGCCTGGGGTTCACCAAGAAGGCTCTGTTGGCTAGCCATCAAGCGCCAGTGAGCCACCTGTTTCTGCTTCCAGAGTGCTGAGATTACAAGCCAGCACCACCACATGTGGATTTATATTACATTAGTTCTGGGGATCACAGTCAATGCTTCATACTTGTATAGCAAGCACTTTATCAACTTCACTAACTCCCTAGCCTCTCTGCTAGAAACTTTTAAAGCTTTAAAATATTAATTATATGAATATTTTATGTATGAAAGTTTTCCCTGTGTGGATGTAAGTGTGCCTATTCTAGTGCTTTCAATTTCTATGACAAAACACTCTGACCAATACCAACTTGGGGAGGAAAGGGCTTATTTGACTTACATCTCTCTGGTCACAGTTAAATTGCCAAGGAAGCCCAGGTAGGAGCTCAGTGCAGGAACTTGGAGGCAGGAGCTGAAGCACAGGCCATGGAGGAATGCTGCTTAATGGCTTGTTCCTCTGGCCTATGGTCAACCTGCTTTTGAGACAGGGTCTTCCTGTATTCCCCAGCTTCTGAAACTCAGTATGTAGACCAGGCTGGCCTTGGACTCCTTTTATTGATGTTTTTGAGACAGGGTCTCCCTGTAGCCCCAGCTGTCCTGGAACTCACTCTGTAGACCAGGCTGGCCTTGAACTCATAGAGATCTACCTACCTCTGTCTTCTGAGTTCTGGGATTAAAGGCGTGTGCCACCATGCCCAGCTCAACCTGCTTTTTTATACAATGCAGGACTACCTGCCCAGGGGTGGCATTGCTCATAATGGGCTGGGCCCTCCCACATCACTCAACAATCAAGAAAATACCCCACAGACATGGCCACAGGCCAGTCCAATGGAGAAAATTCTCCCAATTAAGGCTCCCTCTACTCGGATGTGTGAAGTTGACAACTAAAGCTATCCACCTCACTAGTACCCGTGTGGTACAATGCCCAAGGAGGCCAGAAGAGGGTGTTGGATCTCCTGGAACTGGAGTTACTAACCTTATGAGTAGTGGAGTAGCCATCATATGGGTACTGGAAACCAAACACAGGTTGTTTGAAAAAGCACCCAGTGCTGTTAACTGCTGAGCCATNCAAGCCTCAGTTTCTTTTGAGCTGCTCCTTCTGGTAACAGCCACAGATCCACCTATGTCCTGTCCTCACTTCCTTGTCCTCACTTCCTTGTAAACACACTTCCTTGTGTGCCTGGGTTTAAAACTGGCACTTTGGGGAAATTCTGGCACTGGTCCTCCTAATCCCAACACTAGCAGCCCAGTAAGACCGGAGCACATGGAGTAGATCGAGATTAGATTAACAGGTAGAAAGCAGCTAAGACATCATTGACAACTTCTATTGTTCTTATTGGTTAAAAAACTGAATACTGGTGGCCACTTTAAAATTACCTCATAACATTTTCTGTGGCTTCCAGAGTGTTTATTAAGACAATATGACCTGGCTATGATAATTATAATTGAGTCTTTTATTTAATGTGTTAAAAATTTTTGCTCCATAGATCTTGGCATAATTCTTACTGTGAAAATTAATCAATAAACATTTATTAGGAAGTATCAGAAAGTCATGGTAGGTAAGCATTCAAAGGATAATTAAGAAGACAGGGCAGTGTTTGCTGTGACATGACTATGTTAATTTTCCATAATTGATTTAAAATTTTAATATGATTTACCACCACTTCATTATTACATTAAAAAGTTGCCAAAAATCGTTCAAATATGTTTACTATATTTATAAAAATGTAAAATCTTTCCCCATTCAGAAAATTTAGCCATTTAGTCAGATTGCTTGCTAAAACAATGAAATCTTAGCTAAACAGCATTCACAAGAAACAACGATTGAAAAAACTAAAGTATCAACATAAAAGTACACCTCCCTCTCTCATGATTATTATGTTCAGTATTGCATCTTATTTAAAATTATGAAAAACTGAATATATGATAAACAACATGGGTTTTATGGGATTATTTTATGTATAAGGATGATGTTTAATGCATCATACGTTGTCCCTGAATCACATAATTAGAGCAAAAAGATTTGTCACACCAATTTGCTCATTGCATAATTACAAGAAAACTTGATTATCTCCTTTAATGTAATTTTCCCCACTTAATTGTGTCTTCTCCAGTGAATGTGACCCACAGAATCCAAACTTTATAAATGATTGCAGTTTAACATGCCACAGGAGTAGCAGAGCAGAGGACTCTGCCCTTCTTGTAGAAAATATTTAATTTTATAACCAGAAAGACCCTGCAGGGAAAATATGTTAAAATGGCCAGCTCCCACCAGAGGGGCAGGAATTACCTGGAGCAGGTTTGACTTTATTGTGGCTTTGATTCTGTAACACCCATGCTTGCCTTCCATGCTACCCTATTTATCAACTGAATCAACAGTCTCAATAATCTTCTCTACAGCTATTGTACTCAGAAACCAGAAGCTTTTGTGCATTTCCTAGGATATTCAAATTTGTTGCTCATGCTTTCCTTTTAAGGATAACTATTCCTTAACTTGTGTTTGTGGTGCAGCACAGCTCCACCTTTGCTGCTTACTAAAATACTCTGCACTTGAGCATCTAAAGTAGAATCAATTTCTATTTTGATGTGACTTGATTTGGAATTAACCAAAGGTATACAAAATTTTCCCTTCTTTGAATAAGGATTTATTAAGAAATAGTTTTCAGCCTAGACATTAAAATAGAACTCTGAAAGAAACGGGTCACTAAATTGTGGATCACAGATTATTTCCCCATTATGTCATGTTATAGATCCCTAAAATGGTAAAAAATAAGTAGTTTGTCCCTTTGGAGATCATTCCAAGGACACAGAACCATATCTTTGAAGGAATATGGTTGTCTTACTGGTGAAAGAGGAAGCACTTAGATTTTCTTAAAAATTGGGGCCACTAAGGTTGATGAGACAGCTCAGTGGGTAAGGTCACTTGTTGCCAGACATGATGACTTCAGTTCAATCTCTGTAATCCAGTGGTGGATGGAGAAAACCTGAGGTCTCCAGAAAATTTTCCTCTGACTTCTACACCACATATACACTATGAGACATGTGTACTCCTTCCACACACAAAATGAGGAAGTCAATAAATGTAAATGAGAAGTTTTTTAATTAAAGATAGTAAATGACACCTTAGTAAAGCAAGTTCTTAGAAACTCAAAGAACAAATTTCATAAGATAAAATAATAAAAAGTAACTGCAAACTTTAAATAAATAAAAAGCATCACATTAATAATAAAGAAATAGTATTCATAAGGGTTATGAAAATTTATCCTCAAATATGTTTTTATAAGTATAACTTTTTAGACTATTTTATAAATCACTGCACTGTAACAGGTATATCATGTGATCATAAACATGAAGTTTAGGATAGTATAAACTGTTAGGTTCATTTTGAGGGGAAACTCATAAGAGAAAAATGTCAGGATTCCAATGAAAAGGAAGTTGGGTTTTTTCCATGGCAGCTTGTCTGCGTGTGTCGGGATTAGGATGACCAGCATTAGAATGTCCTCCAAATGGTAGTTTTATACCCAGGCACACAAGGAAGTGAGTTTTCAAGGAAGTGTAGCCAAGGAGATTGGGGAATGGGCATAGCTGGATCTGTGGCTGGTATCAGTAGAAGCATTTTGAGGGAAACTGGGACCTGTGACTGGTATCAGTAGGAGCATCTGGAGAGAGTTTGAGGCCTGGTTCTGGTCTCTGGTGAGGTGTAATTGCACTATGTTGCAGCAACATTTCTCAGGTTGCAGGAAACACATTCCAGGATAATTATTTCTCAGAACTCCTGCCTCAGTTGGCCTTCTGAAGTCCCTGACTTCAGTAGGCTACAACCTTACATAAACCTATTCCTGAATCATCATCTTCATGTGTGAACAACTCTGAATTTATGTCACTCTGCTCATATACTTATTAAGAGAAAAATTTATTGAAGTTTACTCCAACAGTGTTTCTACAGTGAACACTGTATTAATCAATAATAATTGGCCACTTTAAAGGAGACTTTTCCCAAATAGAGTGATAAATTGGGTTACCATTGCAACAAGTAAGCTAGATCTAACAGAATCTGTGTGGATCTGCTCCCAATATCTTTTAGCAGTGACCAAAAAGCAAAAGGACATTGCTGCTAAGAATGGTAATTAACACTGTGCTCTGACTTTGGTAGATAATGCTTTATTTCTCCATGAAATACAAAAATACCTATTTTAAAAAGCTATTTATATAGAAGTACTTAAATAATTAATTTGAAATTACTGGAAATATAATTTACACATTTTTTATAGGAAGCTCTCTGTACATATTTGTGGAATTATAGTAGGGGATGAAAATAATCATATCTTTTTTCCAACCTGGAAATATATTTGTCTGGAACATTTCATTTTGTAGCTATGTCAGCTGCCAAAGTGGTCATACATTATTCTTGAAGGGAAATCTCCATTAGTCCGAAAGCATAAAGCAATTCTATTTTGTAAACAAGCCCATCTGGGACCTGCATAACACACAACCATAAAGTTCTTAAACAAGACCTTCCAATACCCTTACTGGGGAAGAATATAGGTCCTAGATCCTCTACCCAAGTCCCCAGACACTATTTACACAAGCAAAGGTACTCAAGCTGCCTGATGTTTGGTCCTTGTGGCTACAGCAGATTCTGCTGGTCAGTAGTCAACTCCCCTTCACTAATAAGGGTAGGTGTGGATTGTAAGGGGTTGGTTGCTTTTCTTTCCTACCTGTGACTCTTGCAAACTCCTAATCTTAACATTTACCTGGGAGAGAATTGTAACCAGTGATAGACCTCTCTGCTTAAAACCTCCAGTTCCTAAAGTTTTGGTGCAGAAACTCAGATACATGGAAAGAGTCAAAACTTCTAATTCCTAACAATTCAAAATCCCTTTCTGACCTCTAGTCGGTGTAACAAAATAATTGTGCCCTTCCAATTGTTATTCCCTGACTTCCTCCCTTCATTATTCTGAGAATATAAAAGGACTGACTTCCTCCCTTGATAAAGGATAGCAGATTAATGAATTTAAGTACCTGCACTATTGAAATCGTCATCCCTGGTACACTACTTCAAGTACAGAATTAACTGTGGCTAGCTTTTACTCTTCAGGGGGTCTGGTGATCTTCAGTTTCTTATGTAAATTTATGTAAAAACTGCTCGAACAAAATCACTTGGTACTTATTTCAAACTCTAAAAGGAATGCTTTAGTTCCTGGTTTGGTAATGGAAAGAGCAGAATCAGAGTGAGCTGCCTTGCAGTGTAACATATAGAATGCACATTCATTCAGAAGAAAGCATGATAATGCACTGAATGAAATCCTCATCACATATCTATTTTATCAATAACCCCTTCAGAAAAGGATCTTAAGGGTAATATCTGTTGTTTTGCTTAAGATGTTTCTGAATGAGCTTCCCCAAGATGATCCCACTGTTACCTGAATGTGGGGTCCCAAGTTAAGTTTGACCAACTGCCCTCAATAAGCCAAATAAAGGAGCAAAATTAATAGTGAAGAGCAGAAAAAAAGGAAAAGTATTCAATGTGCAGTGCTTCTGGATCCAGCCACAGACACACGTGGGGTCTCTGCAGGTCTGCTCGCTTGTAAGTCTAAAAAAAAAAAAATGCATAATAGTGTGTATTAGTCAGTTTTCTGTTGCTGTGATAAAGCACCATGACCAAGGAACTTATAAAAGGAAGAGTTTATTTGAGCTTACGATTGGCAGTTCCAGGGAATTAGAGTCCATTGTGGCGGGAGGCATGGCGGCTGGATCTGGAACAGCAAACAGAGGGTCACATCTCGCAAAGAGCACAGGAAACAGAGAGGGCAACTGTAGACCACGAGGCTTGTTAAAACTCACTAAGCCTGCCCCCAGTGACACACTTCCCCCAGCATGGCCACACCTTCTAAGACCTCCAAAAACAGCGCCACCAACTGGAGACAAATATCTGAATACTTACAGCCTACGGGGGACACTCATGCAAACCACCACATAGTGTAATCTTTCCTTTTCTTCTTCATACCCATTTCTTTCTAAACAAGCTTTCTTCAGCCCTTTGGGTTGCCCTAGCATCCCGTATGTCTTTACTTTTTCTCTTAAGCTTCCTTCTCCCTGCCCTGTGGCTGCCAGTCTGACCACCCTGCAAGCTAAAGCTTTTTTCCTTCTCCCCTCCATTCCCCTCCTCAAGGCAGCTGCTGAGATTCCTAGCTGGCCTGCCCTAAGGATTTTTCTTTAAAATTCTAATAAAATTGTCCTAAACTTCTGTTTGGGTCCATTCCTAAATTCTTTTAGGAATGAGACTAAGAATCCTGCAGGGGATGTTCTTTCTCCCCATTTCAATTGTATTGAAGCCCTTTAAAAGGAAAAAAAAATCATCACCTTTTAAAATTACATATAAATTTCTTCGATCAGCTCATCCTAAGAAAGGAAAGAGTAATAAACAATGGAAACAGTATGGTGGGAAAAAGATGGCTTAGAACAGCTTGATTAAATGGATGAAGCATTTTAGAAATTTAGCAGTCTGCAAATTGGCATTTTAAAGCATTTAAATATTCTTTAAATCTGAAGTGGGTTCACCCATCATCAAGGGTTGTTTTAGGAAGTAAGATTAACAGCACAGACACCATTCAAATGTAAATCTATTTGGCATAAGTGTTTGATTTAAACATAGTTGTTTAGAAGGAAACAAGTTCATGGGTAGAGTTAAAATCTCTGAAGTTATAATCATCTTAGGAAAATATGTTCTGTTTATGTATAAGTATGAATTTCCCAGGTGGCGGGCCACAATAACTGTATACATGTGTGATGTTATGACTGCTTTACCACAGGATGAGAGTGCTATTAACATCTTTTAGTTAAATCTTGGATTTCCAAGTTTAAAAGGAAAAGTCATAACACACATAAGTTCTCCCTATGATTATATTTGCTGACGACTCTTTCTCTTCCTCTTCTTCCCTAACTCTTGTTGATAGAATTTTGCAAGGGTCCTTTTGTGGTCACCAGATGATATAGGGGAAATCGGGGAACCTTTTGTGGGGTTGTGCTGGATAGTTTTAGTCATCAACTTGACACACCATCGGTCTGGCTTGTGCCCATTTCTATGGGATATCTTTTTGACTGCTGAGTGATATGGGTGGGCCGATGACCCTGTCTGTGGGTCATGTAACATCAGGTACCCGAGAAGGACCCCAAAACCTGTGGAGATGAGCGAGAGAAAAGATCGAGACTTTGCGAAGTTGTCAAAGTCTGATTTATTGAACAAAACAGTGGTATTTATTTAGTAAAAGGCGGGAAGAATCAGGAAGAGGGGAGGGGGTGGGAGGTAGCTCTTGTAAAAGTTAAAGTTTTATCGGGGCTGGCTGCTCGCACCGGCAGAGATTGTTTGCCCGTGATAAGCTTCCTCCACGGGCGCTGCTGGCTTCTGGCAGACAATGTTTGCTTGTGATAAGATTCCTCAGGAACATCAGGTATGCAGGTAGGAAGCTTCTCTGCATATCTGCACCTTTAGGGAACAGCTCTGAAGTTATTTCAGAGTTAACTTTTTATGAACAGGCTTACGGTCCTCACAGGCCGAGTCCACTGTGGGCAGTGCCATCCCTGGGCAGGCTTGTTATCTATTGTATAAGAAAGTGGGTAGAGCATGGTCCAAAAAAAGGTAGCAAAGCCGAGTAAGCCAGCAAATTCTTTCATGACCTGTGCTTTAGCTCTTGACTCCAGGTTCCTGCCCTCAAGTTCTTACTCTTGAGCTCCCTCGTGATGAACTGTGACTCCAGGATGTAAGCTGAATAAACCCTATTCTTCACCATGCTGGTTTTGGTCAGACTGTTTCAATTATAGCAATTGAAAGCAGACTAGAACAGGGTTCTTAGTGCCTTTAATAGAAGAATTTATAAATGGACTCAAAANGACCACACCTTTAATCCCAGCTGGGGGGATAACTCCAACCTCACAGCCACAAAGGCCAATCAAACCAAAGACAGCAGGACCAAACGATCAGCAATCAGCTCGCCAAGGCACCCAGTTCCTACCTGTCTTCCCCTCTTCCTGCCGCTGGGCTCAAGAGATCTCAAATCTCAAGAGTCACACAAGCGTGCCTTTAATACCGGCTGGGAGGATAACTCCGCCCCCACAGCCACTAGATCTAATCAAGCCAAAGACCACACCTTTAATCCCAGCTGGGGGGATAACTCCAACCTCACAGCCACAAAGGCCAATCAAACCAAAGACAGCAGGACCAAACGATCAGCAATCAGCTCGCCAAGGCACCCAGTTCCTACCTGTCTTCCCCTCTTCCTGCCGCTGGGCTCAAGAGATCTCAAATCTCAAGAGTCACACAAGCGTGCCTTTAATACCGGCTGGGAGGATAACTCCGCCCCCACAGCCACTAGATCTAATCAAGCCAAAGACCACACCTTTAATCCCAGCTGGGGGGATAACTCCAACCTCACAGCCACAAAGGCCAATCAAACCAAAGACAGCAGGACCAAACGATCAGCAATCAGCTCGCCAAGGCACCCAGTTCCTACCTGTCTTCCCCTCTTCCTGCCGCTGGGCTCAAGAGATCTCAAATCTCAAGAGTCACACAAGCGTGCCTTTAATACCGGCTGGGAGGATAACTCCGCCCCCACAGCCACTAGATCTAATCAAGCCAAAGACCACACCTTTAATCCCAGCTGGGGGGATAACTCCAACCTCACAGCCACAAAGGCCAATCAAACCAAAGACAGCAGGACCAAACGATCAGCAATCAGCTCGCCAAGGCACCCAGTTCCTACCTGTCTTCCCCTCTTCCTGCCGCTGGGCTCAAGAGATCTCAAATCTCAAGAGTCACACAAGCGTGCCTTTAATACCGGCTGGGAGGATAACTCCGCCCCCACAGCCACTAGATCTAATCAAGCCAAAGACCACACCTTTAATCCCAGCTGGGGGGATAACTCCAACCTCACAGCCACAAAGGCCAATCAAACCAAAGACAGCAGGACCAAACGATCAGCAATCAGCTCGCCAAGGCACCCAGTTCCTACCTGTCTTCCCCTCTTCCTGCCGCTGGGCTCAAGAGATCTCAAATCTCAAGAGTCACACAAGCGTGCCTTTAATACCGGCTGGGAGGATAACTCCGCCCCCACAGCCACTAGATCTAATCAAGCCAAAGACCACACCTTTAATCCCAGCTGGGGGGATAACTCCAACCTCACAGCCACAAAGGCCAATCAAACCAAAGACAGCAGGACCAAACGATCAGCAATCAGCTCGCCAAGGCACCCAGTTCCTACCTGTCTTCCCCTCTTCCTGCCGCTGGGCTCAAGAGATCTCAAATCTCAAGAGTCACACAAGCGTGCCTTTAATACCGGCTGGGAGGATAACTCCGCCCCCACAGCCACTAGATCTAATCAAGCCAAAGACCACACCTTTAATCCCAGCTGGGGGGATAACTCCAACCTCACAGCCACAAAGGCCAATCAAACCAAAGACAGCAGGACCAAACGATCAGCAATCAGCTCGCCAAGGCACCCAGTTCCTACCTGTCTTCCCCTCTTCCTGCCGCTGGGCTCAAGAGATCTCAAATCTCAAGAGTCACACAAGCGTGCCTTTAATACCGGCTGGGAGGATAACTCCGCCCCCACAGCCACTAGATCTAATCAAGCCAAAGACCACACCTTTAATCCCAGCTGGGGGGATAACTCCAACCTCACAGCCACAAAGGCCAATCAAACCAAAGACAGCAGGACCAAACGATCAGCAATCAGCTCGCCAAGGCACCCAGTTCCTACCTGTCTTCCCCTCTTCCTGCCGCTGGGCTCAAGAGATCTCAAATCTCAAGAGTCACACAAGCGTGCCTTTAATACCGGCTGGGAGGATAACTCCGCCCCCACAGCCACTAGATCTAATCAAGCCAAAGACCACACCTTTAATCCCAGCTGGGGGGATAACTCCAACCTCACAGCCACAAAGGCCAATCAAACCAAAGACAGCAGGACCAAACGATCAGCAATCAGCTCGCCAAGGCACCCAGTTCCTACCTGTCTTCCCCTCTTCCTGCCGCTGGGCTCAAGAGATCTCAAATCTCAAGAGTCACACAAGCGTGCCTTTAATACCGGCTGGGAGGATAACTCCGCCCCCACAGCCACTAGATCTAATCAAGCCAAAGACCACACCTTTAATCCCAGCTGGGGGGATAACTCCAACCTCACAGCCACAAAGGCCAATCAAACCAAAGACAGCAGGACCAAACGATCAGCAATCAGCTCGCCAAGGCACCCAGTTCCTACCTGTCTTCCCCTCTTCCTGCCGCTGGGCTCAAGAGATCTCAAATCTCAAGAGTCACACAAGCGTGCCTTTAATACCGGCTGGGAGGATAACTCCGCCCCCACAGCCACTAGATCTAATCAAGCCAAAGACCACACCTTTAATCCCAGCTGGGGGGATAACTCCAACCTCACAGCCACAAAGGCCAATCAAACCAAAGACAGCAGGACCAAACGATCAGCAATCAGCTCGCCAAGGCACCCAGTTCCTACCTGTCTTCCCCTCTTCCTGCCGCTGGGCTCAAGAGATCTCAAATCTCAAGAGTCACACAAGCGTGCCTTTAATACCGGCTGGGAGGATAACTCCGCCCCCACAGCCACTAGATCTAATCAAGCCAAAGACCACACCTTTAATCCCAGCTGGGGGGATAACTCCAACCTCACAGCCACAAAGGCCAATCAAACCAAAGACAGCAGGACCAAACGATCAGCAATCAGCTCGCCAAGGCACCCAGTTCCTACCTGTCTTCCCCTCTTCCTGCCGCTGGGCTCAAGAGATCTCAAATCTCAAGAGTCACACAAGCGTGCCTTTAATACCGGCTGGGAGGATAACTCCGCCCCCACAGCCACTAGATCTAATCAAGCCAAAGACCACACCTTTAATCCCAGCTGGGGGGATAACTCCAACCTCACAGCCACAAAGGCCAATCAAACCAAAGACAGCAGGACCAAACGATCAGCAATCAGCTCGCCAAGGCACCCAGTTCCTACCTGTCTTCCCCTCTTCCTGCCGCTGGGCTCAAGAGATCTCAAATCTCAAGAGTCACACAAGCGTGCCTTTAATACCGGCTGGGAGGATAACTCCGCCCCCACAGCCACTAGATCTAATCAAGCCAAAGACCACACCTTTAATCCCAGCTGGGGGGATAACTCCAACCTCACAGCCACAAAGGCCAATCAAACCAAAGACAGCAGGACCAAACGATCAGCAATCAGCTCGCCAAGGCACCCAGTTCCTACCTGTCTTCCCCTCTTCCTGCCGCTGGGCTCAAGAGATCTCAAATCTCAAGAGTCACACAAGCGTGCCTTTAATACCGGCTGGGAGGATAACTCCGCCCCCACAGCCACTAGATCTAATCAAGCCAAAGACCACACCTTTAATCCCAGCTGGGGGGATAACTCCAACCTCACAGCCACAAAGGCCAATCAAACCAAAGACAGCAGGACCAAACGATCAGCAATCAGCTCGCCAAGGCACCCAGTTCCTACCTGTCTTCCCCTCTTCCTGCCGCTGGGCTCAAGAGATCTCAAATCTCAAGAGTCACACAAGCGTGCCTTTAATACCGGCTGGGAGGATAACTCCGCCCCCACAGCCACTAGATCTAATCAAGCCAAAGACCACACCTTTAATCCCAGCTGGGGGGATAACTCCAACCTCACAGCCACAAAGGCCAATCAAACCAAAGACAGCAGGACCAAACGATCAGCAATCAGCTCGCCAAGGCACCCAGTTCCTACCTGTCTTCCCCTCTTCCTGCCGCTGGGCTCAAGAGATCTCAAATCTCAAGAGTCACACAAGCGTGCCTTTAATACCGGCTGGGAGGATAACTCCGCCCCCACAGCCACTAGATCTAATCAAGCCAAAGACCACACCTTTAATCCCAGCTGGGGGGATAACTCCAACCTCACAGCCACAAAGGCCAATCAAACCAAAGACAGCAGGACCAAACGATCAGCAATCAGCTCGCCAAGGCACCCAGTTCCTACCTGTCTTCCCCTCTTCCTGCCGCTGGGCTCAAGAGATCTCAAATCTCAAGAGTCACACAAGCGTGCCTTTAATACCGGCTGGGAGGATAACTCCGCCCCCACAGCCACTAGATCTAATCAAGCCAAAGACCACACCTTTAATCCCAGCTGGGGGGATAACTCCAACCTCACAGCCACAAAGGCCAATCAAACCAAAGACAGCAGGACCAAACGATCAGCAATCAGCTCGCCAAGGCACCCAGTTCCTACCTGTCTTCCCCTCTTCCTGCCGCTGGGCTCAAGAGATCTCAAATCTCAAGAGTCACACAAGCGTGCCTTTAATACCGGCTGGGAGGATAACTCCGCCCCCACAGCCACTAGATCTAATCAAGCCAAAGACCACACCTTTAATCCCAGCTGGGGGGATAACTCCAACCTCACAGCCACAAAGGCCAATCAAACCAAAGACAGCAGGACCAAACGATCAGCAATCAGCTCGCCAAGGCACCCAGTTCCTACCTGTCTTCCCCTCTTCCTGCCGCTGGGCTCAAGAGATCTCAAATCTCAAGAGTCACACAAGCGTGCCTTTAATACCGGCTGGGAGGATAACTCCGCCCCCACAGCCACTAGATCTAATCAAGCCAAAGACCACACCTTTAATCCCAGCTGGGGGGATAACTCCAACCTCACAGCCACAAAGGCCAATCAAACCAAAGACAGCAGGACCAAACGATCAGCAATCAGCTCGCCAAGGCACCCAGTTCCTACCTGTCTTCCCCTCTTCCTGCCGCTGGGCTCAAGAGATCTCAAATCTCAAGAGTCACACAAGCGTGCCTTTAATACCGGCTGGGAGGATAACTCCGCCCCCACAGCCACTAGATCTAATCAAGCCAAAGACCACACCTTTAATCCCAGCTGGGGGGATAACTCCAACCTCACAGCCACAAAGGCCAATCAAACCAAAGACAGCAGGACCAAACGATCAGCAATCAGCTCGCCAAGGCACCCAGTTCCTACCTGTCTTCCCCTCTTCCTGCCGCTGGGCTCAAGAGATCTCAAATCTCAAGAGTCACACAAGCGTGCCTTTAATACCGGCTGGGAGGATAACTCCGCCCCCACAGCCACTAGATCTAATCAAGCCAAAGACCACACCTTTAATCCCAGCTGGGGGGATAACTCCAACCTCACAGCCACAAAGGCCAATCAAACCAAAGACAGCAGGACCAAACGATCAGCAATCAGCTCGCCAAGGCACCCAGTTCCTACCTGTCTTCCCCTCTTCCTGCCGCTGGGCTCAAGAGATCTCAAATCTCAAGAGTCACACAAGCGTGCCTTTAATACCGGCTGGGAGGATAACTCCGCCCCCACAGCCACTAGATCTAATCAAGCCAAAGACCACACCTTTAATCCCAGCTGGGGGGATAACTCCAACCTCACAGCCACAAAGGCCAATCAAACCAAAGACAGCAGGACCAAACGATCAGCAATCAGCTCGCCAAGGCACCCAGTTCCTACCTGTCTTCCCCTCTTCCTGCCGCTGGGCTCAAGAGATCTCAAATCTCAAGAGTCACACAAGCGTGCCTTTAATACCGGCTGGGAGGATAACTCCGCCCCCACAGCCACTAGATCTAATCAAGCCAAAGACCACACCTTTAATCCCAGCTGGGGGGATAACTCCAACCTCACAGCCACAAAGGCCAATCAAACCAAAGACAGCAGGACCAAACGATCAGCAATCAGCTCGCCAAGGCACCCAGTTCCTACCTGTCTTCCCCTCTTCCTGCCGCTGGGCTCAAGAGATCTCAAATCTCAAGAGTCACACAAGCGTGCCTTTAATACCGGCTGGGAGGATAACTCCGCCCCCACAGCCACTAGATCTAATCAAGCCAAAGACCACACCTTTAATCCCAGCTGGGGGGATAGCTCCAACCTCACAGCCACAAAGGCCAATCAAACCAAAGACAGCAGGACCAAACGATCAGCAATCAGCTCGCCAAGGCACCCAGTCCCTACCTGTCTCCCCCTCTTCCTGCCGCTGGGCTCAGGAGATCTCGAATTTTTTTTTTTTAATGAACCTTCCACAAATGGGTAAAGGCTTGTGGGTGGCTGTGGAATTATTTATGAGACCGTAAGGCTTTCCCTCCTAGAAAGGGTGACTTGATGGGCAGCTTTCCCAGTCCAGGTGGCTTGTTACTGGCAGCTGTCCTTTTATAACCACAAATGTGAGGAAGAATTGACAGAGTCCTTTTATGCTTTTTTTTTTAAACAGGAGAAAATAGACCTATGAATCCAGTCTAACGGTGGTGATAGACAGTGAGGTGGGTGCTGTTCCTGTCAGTTTCACCAGCTTCACAGTCTATATGAGGACTGACTTTTATAAAAAGAAACAGATTACCAACTATATGGGGGTCAGCTGAGTGGTTTGCACACATTTCACACCCAAAATGAGGACATCTAACTTGTCCTTTTATATCTGTTGACCAGAAAAGGGGCCCCAGGCACTTTCCTTCACACTAATTGGAGGACTAGACAACATTTTCAACAGTGCGTAAGAAATTATCCTGGGCATGTTAGCAAAGCACAGTGGGAAGGAAACACTTGCTAAAAGGCCAAACCAGCCTTGAACAATTGTTCTGGAGCCAGTGAGGATGGCTCAGTGGGTAAGGAGTCCTGTAGCACAAGGGAGTGACCTGACTGAGTGTGATCTCAGGAGAGAACTGACTCCACGAAGCTGCCCTCTTTCTCCATACAGGTACTATGATATGTTTGCCCCTGCTCCCAATCATGCACACACACAAATAATAATAATAAATTTAAAAAGCACACAAGGCATGGTGGCATACTGCTTTAATCTCAGTATTTGGGAGGCAGAGATAGGCAGATTCTTGTGAGATCAAAGCCAGCTGCATTTTATGTGGCAAGTTCCAGGCTAGCTCAAAAGACCAATAAATAAATAAATAAATAAATAAATAAATAAATAAATAAATAAAATAATTGGTTATTTGAAGTAACCCAGTCTTTTCCTACATGAGCTTCATGGAAGGCTCAGAGCTTCCTTTAGGAAGCCGTTATGTTAAAAACAAAACAAAACATGGTGCCAGGCATGGTGGCGCATGCCTTTAATCCTAGCACTTGGGAGGCAGAGGCAGGAGGATCTTTACATGTTACTCAGTAATTTTTTTTTTTTTTTGGTCTTTTTGAGACAGGGTCTCCCTCTAGCCCCAGCTGGCCTGGAAATTGCTCTGTAGACCAGGCTGGCCTTGAACTCACAAAGATCTGCCTGCCTCTGCCTCCCAAGTGCTAGGACTAAAGGTGTACACCACCATGCCCGGCTTATTACTCAGTAATTTTTAAATTTTACTAATCTACCCTGGAATCAAACTAGGATGATTCAACAAGTAAAAGAGCATTCTGCAGTGACCCTGTCTACGGGTCATGTAACGTCAGGTACCCAAGGGGGACCCCAAAACCTGAAATATAATGGGAGAGAGAAAAGAACGAGACTTTGCAAAGGTTGTCAAAGTCTACTTTATTGAGCAAAGACAGCAGCATATATTTAGCAAAAGGTGGGAAGAATCAGGAAGAGGGGAGGGGGTAGAAAGTAGCTCTTGTAAAAGTTAAAAGTTTATCGGGTGGGCTGCTTACACTGGCAGAGACTGTTTGCTCACAATAAGCTTCCTCTGCAGGCTGCTGGCTCCAGCAGAAACTGTTTGCTTGTGATAAGCTTCCTCCGGAACATCAGGTATGCAGGTAGGAAGCTTCTCTGCATGCCTGCACTTTTAGAGAACAGCTCTGAAGCTATTTCAGAGTTAACTAGGAAGTATGTCACTGGGGGCAGGCTTAGTGAGTTTAACAAGCCTGTGGTCTCCAGTCTCTCTCTCTTCTTTCTGTGCTCATTGCAAGATGTGACCCTTGGCTTGCTGCTCCAGCCCGGGCCAGCATGCCTCCCACCACAATGGACTCTGATTCCCTGGAACTGTCAATCGTAAGCTCAAATAAACTCTTCATTTTATAAGTTCCCTTGCTCATGGTGGTTTTATCACAGCAACAGAAATGTGACTAATACAGTGGGTTAGCAACACATTCAAGATCAGCCAGCAGGTCGATCAGAGAAGCAGCATTCAAATCCTCGCTCTTGTCTCCAGCGTTTACACTCCTAACCAGCAATTTACTGGCCCGTGGTCCTTCACACAGTGTAGATCACCACAGGTAAAGACACTTCCTAGACCAGCCTTTAACTTAGCTGCCCTGCCACCAAACTCTTTCTGGGTCCATCTGCCTGTGTAGACAGGGCCTTTAGAATGGAATCTTCTTTCTTAGAAAATAGATTCTTGCTTCCCACCTTCCTTTGCTTTTCTCTCTTCCTCTTTCCCCTTCCCCACCCCCTTTCTCTTCCATTCCCTTCCCGTTTTCCTCCCCTGTTCCCTTCCCTTTCGTCTCCCCTTCTCTTCCCTCCCATCTTCCATTCCCTTTCCCTTTCCTTTTAGCCTCCCCTTCCTTTCCCCTCCATCCTTTCCCTCCTCTCTCTTCCCTTTCCCTTCCCTCCGTTCTCTTTTCTCATATGTCTCTTACTGTTTCTCTTCCTACATCCATGGACCAGTTACCACATGAACCATGTGGCCCCACAAAGACCAATTCATTTTCGCTCTGGCCCTTTATGAGTAATTTACCAGGCCCTGGTCTGCACAGACTAAGGGCCTAATTGATCCCCCAGCCACCTCATCGATGCTTACAAGTACGTCATCTTCAGCCTTGGGATTGAGAGTTTCTCTTCAGTCATCACCTACACAAAGAGGACAGGGCTACAACCACCTTAAATATACACTGTAAACTTGGACTCCTGACTGTGGCTTCCTAAGTTAAGCTTTACAACAGAGTTCTTCTCTCTGAGAAACATGTATGTCTTAGGCAAATGGAAGGTGTTGCCTGACTTTTAAAAGCTCTGAGTTGATTATATAAACCATTTTAGAGTTTTTTTAAATGTTAAGAAAAGGGCCAAAGTCTCTTGTGCCTAAATTTCCTACTCAATCCTACAAAGTAAAGTGTCTTTAAGCAATATTAACTAAATTTCTTCAACTGTCTTGGGGTAGAGTAAGTTTGCTTAAATTAATTCACTTTACTAGTCATTCTCATGGTATTTCATGGAAAGTAAACAGTTGCATGAGAGATCATGGTTGCCAACACTGGAGAAAATAATTTTGACTCTAGCACATAATAAAAATCATAGTTGAGAGAATACTGTATTTGATGATTTTCCATGTATGGTGCAAGGTCTTCCTATGCAAGCCCTGGAGGGAAAGGGTACAAAACACACAGGAACAACATATTGCTCTTTATTCTTCATTCTTCTAGATTCTTGTTTGATTTGTACATAACTTAAATATCTGATCAAGGCCCAATTAACTGGTTTCTCCTGGTCTCTGATGAAAATACTATTCCTTTTAATGATATTAAGAAAGTGTTGCTCAAACTTAAAAATTGCCTAAAATAGCTGATTTAGGAATATCTTGGGGGAATTCTTGAATGCATGGCATCTAGTCTTTGCTCTCAGACAGTTTCCAATCCTACTGCAATACAGAAGTAAGACAGGGAGAATGTAAATACTGATTTGACTAGTTTTGCTAAGTCTTTGCTTTGAAAATGTTGTTCCTCAAAGTAGGTATGGGTAAGAAACCCCCCCCCTTCTGAGTAGGGGAACTTGTACCTTTCTGAGGGCCAGCTTAAGATTCTTCTTTTTAATTCTGGGTAGGGTTAAGCCTTGTGCATGTTTTCCAAGTACCATGGCTTCTTGACTTAGATGGTTCATAAGCAATAATCTTCAGAACACCTGCTACAGTTGTTTTCAAGAACATCTATAGGTGAATTAAAGCTGGGGGTTGAGGAAGAAGATAGTTTAGGGGAACAGAGGAAACCCCTTCTCCTGGTGGCTTCTCCCCAACAAGTTTTGTAATTAGAAAACAATTCTACCACTCAGTAATGCATTCCTTTTGTTTGTAATATTGTCTACCAAAAGTAAAATATTGTTAGGAGGTCATTTAGATTTGAGTCACCCAGAGTACGTAGAGGGCAGGACTCCAAAACTGGAGCAGGCCGTCCCAAGTGTTGCCATGACTTCAGGAAGACTTGAGGAGTAATGAAAATAATGGAAATATGTTGTGCAGAAAGAGTCACTTTATGTTGGTCCAAAGGTTGATCCAACAGTTGATTTATTCATAAGATCAAAGTACAGTAAAACAATAAAGGCTCTCAAGAAAATGGATACATTTTTAGTCTCATTCGATTTGTTTGTATTTATGAAACTTCTTAAGTTAAAGGCTTATAATTGGATATGTGTCCATATTTGGGGCTATTGCTTTGTATAAGTACTTTATGACTATGGACTGGAGGGAGTAGATAGAAGAAACCTTAGGGATCTTCTTGTTACAGGAAAACAAGTAGATTTCAACTCATGTACAATCTCCAGTTGATTGGTAGTGACAGGTCTGTTATACTGTACTGTAAGTTATTAGCAATGTCTGCTTTGTCTACTGTGGTAGTAGCCAGAGCTCCATTTATCCAATATCCTAAATTTACATATACCAGGAAACTGAAATTCAGATTTAGTCACCAAGAAGCTTCAGAAAATACTGAGATGCTGGTTTATAAATCTTTGTATGGGTATGAATGTGAAATGTCTTGATATCTTTTATTAAGAAAAGTGACCTATAGGATTCCAGAGGTCAAAAGAGCCATTTACAGCTGCATTAGCATGGTTTGGGGGCTCTTGTGTGTGCCCATTTAACTTCTACCTTTTATGTCTTCACATATCATCAGAATGGAATGTACCAAGGGATCAATAAATGGAAGTGTAAATAATACAGGAAAAAAAATGTGCGATCACCATTTTGGAATAAAAGTGTGCATGCATGTGCTGCCTTGGGGGGCATTTAAATAGTGAAGCCCCTCTGTGTCCCTGCCAGGCCCAAGGGGATGGAGCAGAAATCAATGTGGTGTCAATTACAAGGTCTCACCTCCACACTTCTCTCTGCTCACAGTGCTGTTAGCCAACTGTTGCTTTTATATAAACTCAAGGCATCTAGAATCATTGCTTTGGGAGGTTTTGCCTGCTCCAAGGATCAGGCCTAGCGTCATATGTAGCCACACATTTGCCAGAAGGCGAAAAAGTGGTGTTAGTCTATCCTAACGAAGAAGTGGGAAGTCTCAGGGCTCTGATCATAAGCCAGGTTGCATCTTCTGGGGGTTGTAAAATATATTAGAAAAGGACATCCCCTAGAAACTGTAATTAGAGACATGGCTGGTGAGAGTTTTTGTAAATTCTGAGTTCTTTGTTTCCTCCACCATGCCAGAAAATACAATTTACATCCATGTTCCTCCAGACCAACCACAAGAGCCTCTTGAGAGCTGACTTTAAAAATTCCATGTGATGTTTTAATATTAGGAAGGGCCCAACACTCACATCTTTTCCTTCTTCTTCCTTTTGGATTTTAACTTAAGGGTTTCCCTCTTAATGTGTTCCATTTCACCTCCTGTCCATAAATGGCTGGGAAATCTCTGCCTTCCTTCCAATTATGAATTAATCTACTTTACTGAACAATTAAGTTCACTTACCTAGCCAATATTTGTTGATTCTCTACTGCATTACTGTTGAAAATACATCACACAGCATTCTAGGTCACATATATTTCATAATGTAGACCACAGCCAGATGTATACAAGAGATAGGTAGAATTGGGTTGGATAAAGTGTGTATGAGGGAGTGCTCAAAGGGAGAAAACACGGGAAGAACATTCCAGGAAGGAGACATTGCCTAGCCAAAGCCACAAGGCAGGAAGAACACAACAAGGACAAGAAGCAGGCCACCGTGGGGGGTGGGGGTGGGGGTGCCTGCTGTGGTTTGAATATTCGTTGAACTTGAATTGCTAAAGCAATGAAGAGGAAGGAAGGATCTGTTAGAGAGATGTGGGCCACCAGGGCTCTGTGTTCATGAGTGGATTAACGCCAGTGTTTCTGGAGCAGGTCATAACAAGATTGGCCCCCTTCTGTTCTATCTCTGGCAAATTTTCCTCCCTCCCTCTTATCTTCCAACAATTAAGTCCTGACCACATGGAGCCCCTCAGTCTTAGACGTCAAAGTTTCTAGAACTAAAAGCAATACATGTTCTTTATTGTTGTCCAGTCTGCAGTATTCTGTCATAGCAGGATAAGAGCGAGTCAAGTAAAGTCTAGAACGGGGCATGGAGATTTGGAATGGGCCAGAGCAGGGAGGCTCTTTGGCCAGGGTAAAGATTTTGGATGTGAGCTCGGCAGTGATAGGAATCTCCCCCGGGGGTTTGGATGAGAAGCAGAGCACACCACAGATGTCACTTTTTCCAAGAAACTTTCCCACTTGCCAGTGTGTTATTTGAAATCTATAATTGTCATCTTGTGTCAGAAACATCCGTTACATGACTGTTGACAAATCACACACCTGAAATGCCCACACTACCTTCGAGGCACAGAAAATTAACATGACCCTGTCAAGTTTCCTAAGTCTCTCTACAGCCCCCCCCCTTTCTCAAGAGACCATTGCTAAGACTTTTGTCACCACAGAATGATTTGCCAACTCCAGAGCCTCCCGGGAGTGAACCATCTAACATGGATTTTTTTAATAAAATATAACACTTTTCACTTAGCATGTTTTGGATTTGACTCCATCATTGCTTTCATTGCAGTGTTTCTTTGTATAAGCATCTTTCAGTTTCTCTACCTCAATTGATGAGGTTACCTGGGTTTAGTTGCTATTGAATAAAATTGTAATTAACCTTTTGGTACAAGGTGTTTTGTCAAATTATATTTAATTTCTCTTGGGAAAATGTCTAAAAAATTGTCAGGCTATTTGGGCAGTCACATATTTGGGTTCAACAGAATCTGCCAGACCCTTTTTAGAGGGGCCATAATTTTGTACTTTCTCATCAACAAAGAAGACATTGAAGATGCTGTATTCTTGCCAGAATTAACTGGCTCTAGTGTTTGAACACTTTTAGCCTTTTAATAGATTTCAATGGATTTCTAAGGGGGGGCGTGGCTTGAATTCGAGATTTACAAGGAACAGTAGTTGAGTGTGTTGTCATGTCTGAATTGGCTCCTCTCATCCCTTCCTTGGTACCTGTTCAAATCCTTTCCTCATTTTCATTAGGTATGTCTTTTCATTACTCTGTTGTAGGAGATTCATGTAGCTCCTGGAAGACAGTTCTTGTCAGATACAAACTTGAAAATATTTTTCATGTCTGTGGCTTGCCTATTATTTTATGAACACACTTTTAATTCTGATGAAATCTAATTGATCGTTCTTTTCTCAGTTTCTATTTTGCTAAGAAAGATTTGCTCATCCTCAAGTCACTATTTTTTTCTGTCTGTTTTGTTGGAAGCTGTAAGCCTGCTCGTAAAGAGTTAACTCTGAATTAGCTTCAGAACTGTCCTCTAAGGTGCAGAAATGCAGAGAAGCGTCCTACCTTGCAAAACCTGAATGTTCCGGAGGAACCTTATAATATGCAAATATTATCTGCCGGAGCCAACAGCCCCCAGAGGAAGGTTATCACGGACAAAGAATCCCTGCCGGCGCAAGCATCTATCCCCGATAAACTTTAACTTTGCAAAGCCAAACCACACCCCAGCCCCCCCCGCCCTCGGTCCTGAGTCTTCCCGCTGTTACTAAATAAAAACCGCCGTCATAATTCAATAAATCAGAGACTTGCCACCACTCGCAAAGTCAGCGTTCCTTTTCTCCTCCCTCGCTTTTCTGCAGTGTTGGGGACCCCTCGAGTACCTAACGTTACATACCCGTAACAGGGTCATATTGGCACCCGACTAGGGGCTCGAGGTAAGAGACCCCCCTACCAGACAGGAACAAGGTCCGGCCGGACTACTTAAGACCGAAGGGCGCTACCATCAGAGGAGCGCGGAAAACCTCGGTAAAGAGAGAGGGCGCTTCGCCATCAGCGGAGCGTGGAAAACCTCGGAAGAAAGAGGAACCTCCGCCACCCACGGAGTGCAGAATCCTCGAGAAGTAAGAAGTGAGTAGTTCTTTGTCTCATATTAAAGATAGGCCAACTGGCTCATATAAGATGGGCAAGTCGCTGTCTAAAGAAGAGAAGTTTATTCAACACTTTAAGACAGCTTTCAGGGAGAGAGGAAGTCGGGTTAAAGAAAAAAGATTTAACTAGATTGTTTATATTCATAGGGGATACATGTCCCTGGGTAGTCCTTGATGGGCCCTCAATTCACCACAAAATGTTAAGAATGAATAAATTTCAACCCCCCCTCCCCCCCCGCCAGCAACGTCTCTGCGGGCTACGTCCCCAATTGCCCTAAGCCAAACACCCCAGGCACTGCCTGTCATCCCCCCAAAGAGATCCATTTCCTCTGCCCTATAAAGCAGCTCCCCCCTTTTTTTTTGCAGCCAAAATTGGCGCTGCTTCCTCCCCTAACCTCTCCATGCCCTCCCAGGCCGACCCCCGCAGCGAATCTGTGTCGCCGCCCCCTCTGCCAGAGTACAGCGCGAGTTCCCCAGGCGCGGGCTAGGCCAAGGAGCTCACTGGGCGGCCCAGGTGCCCGGCGTTCGCCATCTCGAAACACCTCCCAGCGGGACAGGCTGAGCTCGCCCTACAAGCCACTGTTCCCTTATTTCAGTAACCCGATCCCATTCCAAAACCACCGAGAAAGATTTTAACGAGGCTGTCTCCAAACTCTGATAAGGGAGAGACAGACCCAGAAGGAAGACCAAGTAATGTCATAGCCAAAAAAAAAAAAAAAAAAAAAAAAAAAAGACAGGTTGAGATTTGTTGGATATCAAAAAGACCAGAGATAAGCTACTTCTTACAAGCTAGTAAATTTGCATCAGCAGTTAGGAATCCTGGTCTGGTTTGGGAGGTCTTTAGAGCTTGGAAAATTCCTGAGCACTCTGGCAACCTTTCCATCTTTGCTGGAGACTGATTTTTGGAGTCTGGCATCTGGATCAGTGGGGTGTTGCATTGCTTCCAGGGGTGCATTATAGGCTTTTGCCTCCAAGGAGTGAGGGAGAGCATCTGGAATAGCTTTTGGTTTCTGTTATGTTTCTGGAAGAATTTTTGAGCCTGTTTCGTCTCCTCCCTCCCTCCCTCCTCAATGGGAGAAAAAAGGACCTCTCTGGGTCTGCCCCACCCTTGCTGATCAGGCTGGCGTGATCTGTGTGTTTGTGTTAAGGAAGGGTTGGTCTCAAAGAACTGGGTTGGTCAGGTTCGTAAAGACTGTGCTTCATGTTTTTGGGTCTCCTGCTGGGTGTGGTGGCACAGCCTTTAATCCTAGCACAGCCGGGGTCTTTGGGTGCAGAGAACATTAATATAAAATTTGTCTGAGTGCTGTTACAAACGTAAGAGTCATATTTTGCTCTGATTTAAGTTTTCATTTCTGATTTAGAGTTTTCATCAGGTGCTAAAGTTTTGGGTTTAAACTAGTAAAACATATGTGTCTCATGGAGCTGTGTAAATGAATAGGCTTGCATCTGTGCTAATGATTTACTTGATAAGTGTATCTGGGAAAGAGGGACCTGTGGGTTTTGGAGACCAGTTTGATAAGCCAAAATCTCTACAAGATGGGAATTACACTTTCAGGAAGCTATGTTTCAGGAGGAATTGTTTTTTGATGTATGGCATGTGTTTGTTGATTGTGTGCTGTGGTTTGCCGTGGATGTTGCGTTTCAAGTTGTGACATGGAAAAAGTTTAACATGACTGGTGGTGAGCACGCAGATGGCGATGAGGGAGATTTGGCCTGGTGGGGCTGGAGACCCGTTTCTCGGATAGGCTTTGAGAATCTTGCATTCTCTTGTGGGTTTTCACCCACGCGGAGGGACACGATTATGCAGCCCCTAAGTGCTGGCTTGGCTTCCCTGGATTGGGGCCTCTGTTGCTTCCCCGGCCTTCCCAGGTGGCGGATATTCAAAAAAAAATTACGAGAGTAGCCCCTCCTCTCCCATCAATTGCCTTCTATAGGTTTTGAAATGTGGTTAAAATTTTCCCTATAGCCTGGGGTCCTGTTTTCCCCTCTGCCACAGCTCATGGTGGGAATGTCACAAAGGCTAAAAGGACAGGCATGCCTGTGGAGCAAGCAAGCTTTTTGCAGTAAGCATTCCATAGAGGTGTTTCTAAAGGCTTTATACTGCAAATTGAGCTTGTAAACTCCAGACTTGGTGGTGGCCACACCTTTAAATCCAAAGGATGGCTGTGAGTTCCAGGGCCCTCTAGCCTACGGAGTGACCCTCCCACAGCTCGGCCTGAATAAGACTAAAGGCAAAATATAAAGCTGTTACATTTTCCTGCTCTGGAAACAGTGGATGGCTGTGGGGGAAGGGCTGGCTTTACAGCATTCTGCGTTTCACTGGGAAGCATAAAGTCTAGGACAAAAGCCCAGCCCGGGGCAGTGTTCATTATGTTTTTAGACTATAAAGTGAAGCAGGCCTTGAGTCCAATCCTCCGAGACAACTGTGGACCCTCCACTCTACCAAGTTGTATCAGTTAAGTAATTCAAATCCATCTCAGCAAGTTTAAGAAACTTAAATTCTAGGAGAAGTTACAGGCCTTGAAGTTCTAACAAAACAAACTTGGTCCGATGAATTTCTGTTTGTTTTTAAAGAAATATTGGTAAAATCTCTTTAACAATGTAAATTGATATTTGGTTTATTTAAATAAAAAATTCTTTAAATAAAACTGTTTTAGATGCGTCTTTAGGCCCATCTTCAAGCTGGTGTGGTATTGGTAAAATGAGTGTAAGTTCAATGCTTTTTCAATTCTTAGAGTCCTACAGGGGTTAAATCTATTTTAACTAGTAACAAAAATAAATTCAATTTCATAAAAAATGTTTGTTTTGTAACCCTTAGTGTTAACAATTTTTAATGGGTTTATATAAATGCAAGATTCAGTTTAATGATAGATTGTTGGTAATTATTATTGGAAATATTTATTAATGGTGTATGTTTAAATGTTATTGATATAATTATTAAATATAATTGGATAAAAATTCAGTCTAAGGGTAAATTGTTCATTGTTGGCTGATATTTTTGACCATTATTATTTATAATTAATGTTGTGACTAAGATTTAATGGTAAGTAGTAGAATTAATAATATTTATAATTGTTGTTATTATAAATAATTTATTATTTTTCCAAGGGCCTTACAACAGGACAAGATGGATCAGTTTTCAAGATACAAACAACTTTGGCCTGTACTTTTGGGAATCCTCAATCTTTATATTTGTAAATAATATAGGGTCATTTAGACTTAACAAAAGGACAGCTTAGGAGTAATTGACCAGAAGGGACAGGATAGGGAGAGAATAGTAAACTTTAGGTAGAGTTCATTAAAGGCAAATGGTTACAAATGGGCCTAAGAGGTGGCATACAGGTCAACCTAACAAACCTTTCTTATGTATGTATGTTTGTACCTATGTATGTTGTGCGCGCACATGTGTGTATGGATGAGTGCACTTTTGTGTTCTAAGTATATTATGTTAATAGACATAATAATATAAAAACATTACCTCTAAATTGGAACTGGCCCTTCCATCTTAAAACGCAAATTTATATTAAACTGTAATCAAGAGGTAGGAATGGTAACAAAAACAAAAAATTTCTCATGGGACATAGCTAACAATCTTTAATACTGATTTATGAACAGGAAATACGTAATAAAATATATATTATAGTATATATATTTTTAAGTAAGGAGTTAAATATTAAAAATCTTTAAGGTAAGGTTGTGCAATTCAAGGCATAGAAAGGCCAAAAACTTGAAAAAAGGTATCTATTATAATCCACCTTGTAGGTTTACAGTTTAAAATGGTAATGCATTTAAACTAATTAAAAATATAGGATGTTAATTGCTTTATTTGTAATCTGTGTTGAATTTCCAACAGTGGCTTTAAGATTGGGGTGCACAGATAGGGTCTCTTCTGTAGTTTTTCTGTTTGATGCGATCACGCTTGTTAACAGTTTTTTCCTTTACTTAGAAGATAAGTGAAGAAAATTAGTTCTGAGTTTACTTCCCAAATAATCATACAGTCAAGGATAGACAGTTTGGATAAATATGATGAAAACTTACACCTTGGGTCCTGTTTATGGGTATTTGTAATACATTTTCAGTCATCACTGAAGCAAAAGAGTGAGGTGGTATAATATTCCCTTTATATTCCAAACTTTTGATAAATTTTTTAATATTTTAAAAAATTTTTTTTTGAATGAGACTTAGAAAAGGATGAAAATTATACTAAATGTAAATGTCTAAAAATACACAATATTGGACTGCAAGATGGACTGAAAATGCCAACAGAGAGGCTGACCGGTCTGGACATGAAAAAAAAAAAAGAAACCTCAGATTGCCTAAGTCACAGACACTGAACATTTCTCTAAATTCTGTTTGGGATAAATGTTTATGATGTGGTCTGATAAAGTTTACCTTTCAGATGCTGAGAAAACTTCCTAACCAACCTTTCTACCCCTCACCTTTAATGGAAAAGAAGAAAAAAAATTGATGTAGTTGAAAGTCATGAATCCCCAACTGTAAATTGGAACCAACTGCTATGATGGTAAATGCTTATAGAACAGGTGTGACTGCCTTCTTTGGTTTATTGATAGACAATACAAACTGTCAGAGATGGTTCTCTATCTAAAACTAAATATAAAGGTAATTTATAAGTGGTACAATTGAGCACAATGTGTTAATACAAAAGAGCTCTGATGTCAGCGATGGATTGTTTTGCCAAGGAGATGTTGGCTGGGGGAATCCAAGGCCCCCATAGGATAGGTTTCTTGCCTCTAAACTGGGATATACAAGAAAAGTGAGTAAGGCCCTGCTGCAAATAACCTGGTGTAACATGAAAGAATTTTGCGACACACTTGCAAGTGTACAGTTGGTTCTTTGAAATGTCAGAGAGTTCATACCAAAGGCCACTACTCCATAAAGCAAATATGTGGCTCCCTTGAGCAGCTACAGCACTCCCTTCAGTTAATCCCAGCTACACCCCTTATTGCCTGGAGATACTGTGTAAGCGGTGGAGCCATATGCTCTATACATGCCAAATCTAATTGGCTAATTTTGCTTCTCTCACTTGGAGGATATACTCATGGCTGATGGCCACAAGCTTACATGTCCTCTACAGTGGTTAGGAAGATATAAGCCACAATAAGACACTTGTATTTTAATAGAAGAAACTGTCACATTTGGACTTACATAACCATCCAAACATACAGTGTCTAATTACCAAAGCTAACGCAATTGCCATAATAATATTAGTTAAATCTTTAAGTCTAATTGTGCTTGTGCTTTTTGTAGGATGGTAAAGGTTACCCTGACAAACTGTCAGCCCATGAAAAGAAACAGCCGAAATGACAAGTCAAGACAACTAGTCTCCAAGAAAAACATGTTCTTTTCAGTGCCACCTGTCCCATTATAGCCCTAGGGAACAATCTGGGACAGAGGGGGCATGGTAGAATGTAAGGGCTGTGGTGGTTAGAGATGGTGAATATGAAACTACAACAAACAATAAGACTAAACTAAGGGGACCGCAAGTTGGTGTTTTTCAAAATATGAACACAGATCCTGAAACCCCACCTTGTAACTTGTGGGGCTTCCCCCATCTTTTTGTAACAGATGTTCTGCACCAGGGTGGCCTTTCAGCTTTCAGCTACTGGCGCTTGGCTTACTCAAAAATTTATGAGTATCAAGCTTTGCTTAAGCTCAGAAACTTATGCCAGCTCTCCTTCTTGGTGGTCCACCTTGTTACCTGGTCTCCTGGGACCTGTCTCTTGGATTGATCCTGCTAATTTCATTTGGGCCATGGCGCTTAACGATTAACCAATTTTGTTAAGTCCCAAATAGATTCTCACTTACGCACGAGTCCATTATCATCGCTTGGCCATCGAAGAAGAAGTCTGATGACAACCCTGCGCCCGCTCACCCTCCTCTGCCACTGTTTCTTGTCAGCCTTGGCCATGTTGGCTTGAATGTTTTCCGCTCCATTGGAAATTATCGTCCCCAAGCTATAGAGTAGCTAGCCTTTCCAAGTCCAGGTGGCCGCCCCAAAGACGGGCAACTTCCTCTCCCTCTACGTCTCTCCCGGACCAACCTAAGACAGGAGCCCTGGAGACGACAGGGTATCCAAAACAGGTAAGGAGGGGGTCTTGTCAGAAGGTCGATCCTAAGACATGGGAGGTCACAGAATCGGCTAGGGGCACCAGTCGGCCCCACTCGTACTGAGAAGGGTTCCAGGGTCGGAAGCTTTAGTAAGCACGCGGCGAGATGGTGAACGAACGAGCCGAAAGTAGTAACGATTCCTTGCAGAACTGGGCCCCTCTGAAGTGAGCAAGACATGCAGAGAAAGCGCCGACCTGCCATACCGGATGTTGCCGGAGAACCATGTAGGATATGGGCAAATGAGTTAGCGGAGCCGAGCGCAGTCCCCGGAGGAAGCTTATCACTGACAAAGAATCCCTGCCGGCGCAAGCATCTGAGCCCCGATAAACTTTAAATCTTCTACAAGAGCCACCATCCACCCCCGCCCTCTTCCGATCTTCCCCCCTGTTTACTAAATAAAACGCCGCTGTCATAATTCAATAAATCAGACTTTGACCACCTACGCAAAGTCTCGTTCTTTCTCGTCGCATTATTTTGCAGGGTTTTGGGGAGGACCGCGAGTAACCAAGTTACATGACCCCGTAGACAGGTGTCACTGGTTCAAGAGCTTGGGGATAGATATATATATATGATAGATATATATATATAATATATTAATTGGGTCTTTTTTGAGACAAGGGTCTCCTGTAGCCCCAGCTGTCCTGGAACTCACTATGTAGACCAGGCTGGCCTTGAACTTACAGAGATCTGCCTGCCTCTGCCTCCCGAGTGCTAGGATTAAAGGCATGTGCCACCACACCTGGCTTTTATATTTATCTATGACTATGTCAGATTCATTTCTATGTAAAATGCAAACAATGCCATGGAATTGGCTTCCTCTGTGTTGTGAGGTTCCTGCCTCCCAGGTCACCAGCCTCAGGGCCCTAGGTATGGCAGCTGTGCTTGGCCATGGCGCAACTGCTGGAGGCTGCAAGGAGGGATGTGGGAGGGAGCAGAGGATGGTCCTCGAGAAGGATCCGAAATGGATCAAAGAAAAAGATCTGGGAGCAGCTTAAGTGAGCACACTCATTTATTGCAGGGGCTTTAAGCACTTATATAGAGTTTTTGTGGGCTCTTTGACCAGGAGGTGGGCGGGACGGAAGCCTACGGGCAGGCATTCTGCAGTGGTGAAGTTTTATGGCTGGAATACTGTAGCTCCCTGAGATAAGCTCAGGTGGACTTGCCTCAGGGGAGATAAGCTTAGGAATGCTATACTTCAAGCTACACTCCCCTGGGGGTGAGCTGCAGGTACCTGATGTCCAATATGAGTAGTAGTAGTTCCCATTTCCTGCCGACCTTCTAGGTTATGGGGTAAGAAGCCAGCTCTCATACCCAGCCATAATGGATTTATCTGGCCCAAGCCATGGTAAACACGAATGTGAAATTTCTCTATTGATTCTAACTCTGATTCTTGGGTATATGCTCAACGGTGGATCACATGATAGCTCTATTTTTAGATTTTTGAGGAATTTCCATTATTCCACAGTGGCTGAATCAACTTGCACTCCTATGAAGACTGTGTAAGAGTTCTTTTTAACCTCTATCCCCACCAGCATTTGTTGTTTTCTTGATGTTAATTGTTCTGACTAAGGTGAGGCAGAATCACAGAGTGGTTTTGATTTGCTTTTCTCTGAACACTAAGGATGTCAAACATTTCTTTTTTTTAATTTTTTTTATTTATTTCTGTATGTGTATGAATGTACTGTCTGCGTGCAAGTTTGTGCACCTGTGTTGTGCAACACCGCGGAGGTCAGAAGAGCGTATCAGATTCCCTTGGAACTGGAGTTCTCCTGGAATTGGAGTTTCAGATGGTTCTCAGCCACCATGTGGTTGCTGGGGATCAAACCCGGGTCCTCTGTAAGAGCAGTCGGCGCTCTTAACCGCTAGGCCATCTCTCCAGCCCCATCAAACATTTCTTTATGTATCATTTGCATTTTTTCTTTTAAGAAATGTCTGTATAGTTTTCCCAGTTATTGATTAGATTTCCTATTTCTTTGGTATTTTGAAGTCTGGATAGCATGAGAATATATTCTGCATGATTTTATTATCAGTTGATTTATTGGGACTCACTTCTTGGTAAAAAATACAATCTCTTTGGTAAATATGTGCTCTTGAAAAAGCAATGTTACCTGGGTGTGGTGGTGTAGTGGCACACATTCTTAATCCCAGTACTTGAGAGGCAGAAGCAGGCAGATCTCTGTGAGTGAGATAGAGGCCAGCCTGGTCTACATAGTGAGTTCCAGGCCATCTAGAACACTGTCTCAAAAAAAAAAAAAAAAAAAAGAACAATGATTATTTGTAGCACCAATTAGGTTGAGAATGTCAACTATGTTCTTGTGGTTTTTGTCTTTACTGAGTTTTTTGTTTGTTTGATGTCCCATTGCTATTTGAGATAGAGATGTTAAATTTTCAGATTGTGACATTATCTGTTTTGTTGTGGTGCTGGACCACTGGGAGAAAAGAGCACACAGACTCTGCGTTCAATTAGCCAAATTAGGTTTTTAATTTGGATTGGCCAGGACTGTGCTCAGGTCAGGATTTGGAGTGTACAGTCTTGACCAGGGGCAGGTTATGTTTATAAAGGTAAATATAAAGGCAAAATATAAAAAGACAAAAATCCTGATGAATTTTTTTGAGAAACTCCAGTCAAACAACAAAAACCCTGGTTCCTGCTTGCTATAGGATTATAAAAACTAAGATAAGAAGTGGATGGGTTTCAGGCAATTGTAAAACATTGACAAAAGATAAAGTGCATAGTTAGGTGGTCCTAGATGGAGTTAATCAGGCATTGTACACATCACAGTTTTGTCCTTAATTTCCTCAATATTGTATCCAGGCATTTTAATGTTTTATTATTACTAAATGCAAACACATCAACAATTATAAATCTTAAGAATTAGACATTTTATCATTAAAATTTTTCTCTTTGATTTGGTAATACTCTTTAATACACTTTACCTGATATTAGTGTAGTTATTCTACCTTTCTTAGGTTTACACTTAACAGAGTATATTTTTCCTGTCTTCTTAGTTCAACTCATCTTTATATTTAAAGTTTACCTCTTTTAGGTCGGGGTATGATATTCTTTTGTTGTTTGAAACAGGGTCTCACTAGCCTGGAACTCACTATGCAGAACAGGCTGGCCTCAGTCTCACAGAGTTCTGCTTGCTTTTGCCTCCAGAGTGCTGGGATTAAAGGGATATGCCAGCACATCCATAGGTGTGTGATATTCTCTGTTTATCCTACATAGAGTTTACTGAACTTCATCAATTTGTAAAAGTATAACTTCCACCAAATTTTAGACATTATATCTTCTAATATTTTTCTAGTCTATTCTTTTCTCTGCATTTTAAGATTCTAGGGTCACATACACTGGACCTTTTTATATTGGCCACACCTCCCTGAGCCTGGTGTTGCTCCTCCTCCTCCTCCTCCTCCTCCTCCTCCTCCTCCTTCTCCTGTTCCTCCTCTTGTTCCTGTTCCTCCTCCTCTGCCTGTTCCTTCTTCTGTTCCTCCTGTTCTTCTTACTCCTCCTTCATTTCTTACTCATTCATTTCTTCCTCCTTCTTCACTATTTATTTTCTTTATTGTGTTTCTTTTCTTAAGATTGGAAAATTAAAAAAAAGATTGGGTAATTTTTAATCTATCTTTTGCAAATAAAAAAGATTCTTTTTACCCAAATAAGCAAATAATCATGATTTTAGTGTGTTTTGATTTCAGGGAATTAGAACGGTGCTTTTATTTGGGGGAAGGTGGTGATAGGTAAGGCTGGAACTAGTTACAGGATGGCAGTAACAACAGATCATCGAGATTTTTAAATATTTGTTTTGAGGCTGAATTGAATAGAATTAGGTCATCTATAGGATGAGAAAGAAGAAGGAGGCCTTAGTGAAATGTACTGATTAATCTTGATTGTCAGCTTGATTTGGAGACTACAGGAGCCCATCTCTGGGGTGTCTGTGAGGTCGTTTCCAGAGCTAGTTAAGGGGACGACATCCCCCTGACTGTGGGGGACGTTGTCCTATAGGCTGGGGGGCTCAGATGGAACAAAAGAGAAAAAAGAGAGAGCCCAGGGATGCAGGTGTGGTCCTGTTTCTGTCTACCCTGAGATGAGCTGCCTCTGCCACATGCTGCTGATGCTATGACCATCTACTTCATCAACCCACAACCAATGGTGTTTACCGTGGAGCTCCATGTAAGCTGTTTAAGTCACGTGCTTTGTTACAGTGATGTCCACCACTCTGTATGATCACACGCCAACGGTTTTGAACATGCCCTTGAACTTGGCACCCATTCTCCATTAGCTCTGATCACATGAAAACCTGTTCTGGCTTGGAACAAAACTCAGGGGCACATGCAAGACCCTGAGTTCATCTCCAGCACCACACACACACAAAGTATATATGTTTCTTACTAACCGTGATTCTTGTGATGTGTATGTGGTGTGTGTGTGTGTGTGTGTGTATGTGTGCTTTTTAATACTTTTTTAACCATTCATTCTGAATGGTTCTGATTTGAGTACATTTTTTGTTTTCAAAAGGTATGAAGTGACCAGCTTTTTTTTTTTTTTTTTTTTTGTGTTCTGGGCAAAAATAACGACCAAGGACTGAGTACTTTATTTGTATGGGTCACAACCAAACAAGTATTCAGGACTCCACGTCTGAGGATTAAGACTTCCAGATAGCAGCTAACAGCACCCACCCAGTGGATTCATTCTAAGGCCAGATCTGTGTAGCTGGCTAGCTTCATGGCAGAGATCCCAGGGTAGATTGGAATTAAGTTCAGCTTCTGTGCATCCCACAAGTCCTGGCTGTCACCTAGCTGCTTTCCATTCCTCTCCAACATCAGCATCCATGCATTCCCTCAGGTATGTCTTGAGGTTTAAATTACAATTAGATAAGGTGTATACCATGTGATTACATATGTATAACATGATTATAGTTAGATGATGTATAACATATGATACATGAGGACAGAAGAAAATATCTCTGCTCTGTTATGTGGGCATTATTAGAAGAAATTACATGGAAAAAGATTTGTGACATTAGGAAGAAAATATCTGTAGGTTATCAGGGAAAGGCGTGGGAGGATACCTGTGTTACTTTCTTTTTGTTATAATTTTGTTTTTTATTAGGCTTGTATGTTTTTCAACTAATCATTTTCCCAAATTACAGTTCGAGCGATAGTGTCCCTTTCCCTTCCCCACACCCCACCACACCCCATCCCAGATCTGCATTCTGCCTAATGTCCCTTAAGGTCCTTATATCTATCATCTCGTTTTTCATTTTTTCAAGAAGTTTTATTTTTTTATTATGTTTTTTTTTAGTATCAAAGCAGTCCTTCATGTTAAAACCAATTTGCTAAGCATTGTGCCCAACCCACCAGCCCATGGGTCCCACCTCCGCAGGGGAGGGGCTTGTATGTTCAAGTACGTTGATCAAATGAGTGTCCAGTATATATTGCTGTAGTTTCAGCCATTCACCCAAACCCAAGCCCTTACTCACATTATCGATGAATCGCACTACCATGCCCCCTCTTTCCACAGAGATTGTTCACCTAGGCTTATAATGAATTTGCACAGGTGGATGAAGAAACAATCATCCTAAACTTTCTTGTGAGCTGTTGTCTTGGACTTTGGTCATATTCGGGCTGTTTCCTTTGCATGGGGCTGACAGTTTGTTCAGAATAACCTTTCAATCCTACAATACGAAGCACAAGCAATAGACATAAAGGTATTTAACGACGTACTTATATGGTTAGGTTACGTGCTTTGGTTTAGCACGATGTTTGATGTTATGTTAGTCCATGAATATACAGTTTGTTTTTTCTGTTAAAATATCAACAGGTCTTAATGTGGCTTATAGCTCTCCTAACCTGTAGAGGATGTAAGCTTTGTGGCATCAGCCTGGGTTATTCCTCCAAGGAGAGAGCCAATAGCCAATTAGATTTGGGATATACAGGCATATGGCTGCCTCTGCTGCACAGTATTTCCAGGCAGGTGAGGTGTAGCTGGTGCTGATGGAGGAGTCTTGCTTGACTCAAGGAGACCCATATTTGCTTTATTGGTTTAGTGGCCTTTGGTAACACTCTCTGGTATTCCAGAGACCATCTGTACACTTGCATGTGTGGTCTCAATACATCTTTCCCATGTTAACGTCAGGTCTTTGACAGCAGGGCCTTATCGCCTCTCTTCTTGCAGGTATCCCAGTTTAGAGGCAAGGAGACCTTACCTATTGTGGGGCCTTGGATCCCCTGACCAACATCTCTTTGGGGTGTATATTCGATTAATAATACTGTGACTTTTCTAAGCTGCATTACTGTTACACCTGAATAAAGAAACAGCCTGACTCAGCATTTGTTTTAGGGCCAAGAGTGGATCCAACAGAGAACCTGTTCCTTCAGATGTCTCATGAGCTGTGCTCTCGAGCCAGGTTTCACTCATTATTTTAGTAACCAGCATCTCCAGCATGAATTAGGGAAACTGAACTTAGGATCTTCCCTTAACTTATCAGATAATTTTTACCTTTGATCCTTAGGCCTAAAAAAAAAAAAAAAACACACCCACTATCAAACAGACTTCTCTATTGTTCCAGTGCTTTTGTATGTAAATCATTCATACAATGATTCATATATAAATTCATTCATGCTCTATCATATACTTTCTTGAGTAGAGGACAAGGAGGGGTCCTGAGGGATTAAGGCCATATAGCCAGGTCACAAGAAGAGTACATGGCTCAGTGAGCTTATCTACATTATAAACAATAACTTTTTGGTTGCAAGTTTAGGTAAAAGTCCTTACAGACCAGATTATGTTCACATTGTAAAAGTCATTACTACAAGATAACAGCTAGCCAGTGTGGGCAGGCAGGGGGCAGAGGTTGGAAGCAGGGTGTGGACCCTTCAGAGTGCTGGAAGAGCTGCTTGGGGGGTTAAGGTCCCTGTGCCAATCACGGAACAATATCATCCACCCGGAACTTAGTATTTTTCTGATGTCCAGGTGAGAGTAGTGCGTAAAGGAAGACTGAAGGAAGGGAAGAAGTGCAGCTGTGTCACCAGGCCATCGTTTAGCAGAATTCCAGAGGTTTCTGTGTACTGAGAGAGTATGGTCAAGCTTTCTCAACTTTCTAGTTAAGGGTATCAGGATATTTCATTCTTTAGGAGGACGGAGGGCATTTGGTTTATGTCTGCTAATCAGAAATGCTGGTTCTCAATCTGACTGTAAAATAGAATCATATGGGGAGCTTTCACAGACACTGAGGTTCTGGCTCTACTAGAAATAAATGCAGATTTATTTATTTTGGGGTTAGGCCTGGGCCTCACCAGTGTTTTCTAAAAGCTTCTCAGATGATTTTAGCATGTAAACAAAGGTTAAGAACCTCTCTCTCTCTCTCTCTCTCTCTCTCTCTCTCTCTCTCTCTCGACTAAGCAGCAATAATGCACACAGACATCAGAGCCATCCAGCGTCCCCAGTGGCACCTACTCTCTGGAAACCCTGAGACCCTCAATGGGTCACTGTGTATAATGTGTTTAGATGACACGTCTCACGGGCCAGGGGCTTGAGTGGTACTAGCTTGTTGCTAATATAACCATTTTGTTCTTATCTAATAGAATTAATTTTAAATATTTTAAAAATGAACATGGCGCAGCCGTCTTCCCTTCAAGATTTAATGACTCCTTTCAAGACACGTATGTCACGCTAAGCAAGCTTTTTAAAAAAAGTAATATAGTGAGGCATGACAGAGCTCGTTAGAACGTTGTTGGGTCTCAGAAAAATGATGCCCCAGATTTTAGTGTTAAAATCATCAATACGCTGAGTGGCAGAAGCGCTCTCAGGTTCACTCAGACTTTGCCCGTGTCTTTGGCTCAAGGCCCTTTCTCTCTCCTGAAGTGCTGGGAAGTGCTTCCTCTAGTTCTCAGTCTACTACTGTGGTTTAGATAGGAAGTGTCCCTGAAATCCTGTGTGTCAAAGGCTTGGTCACTACAGCAGTGCTCAGAGATGAGGCTCTGGGGGTGTGATGCGCTCACAAAGGCTCTGCAATAGCCAATGAGTCAATCCATTGGTGGACTGATAACGAATGGACATAACTGAAGTTTGAAACTGGAATTTGAGGCCAGAGTGGAGGAAGGGGACTCGCAGGGCCTGCGGCCAAGGGGCGTCTGCTGTTCCAGACTCTTTCTTTTCCTCTGCTTGTCACGAGGTGAGCAGCTTTGTTCTATCGTGCCCTCTGCTGCCACGACCCTCCATTTCACATTAGCCTTGCAGCAACAGAGCCCGCCAACCTTGAACTGATGCCTCGGAAACCAGGGACAAACAAATCTTTCCTCCGCTAGGAGAAGTACAATTGACTTCAGTCTTCTTACTGAAATTTCATTCGTCAAGCAATATTAAACTCTTACCACAGAGGAAGGGACTGAATACCGAGCACAGCATCCAGGACCCAGAGGTTTGAATAAGATCTTCATGGAGGAGAGGGAAGGGGGGGGAAGACTGTGGGTAGAAATGGAGCAAATAATGTGGGACCCAAGCCCCCTACTTCCTTCTCTTCCATGAAGATGTTATTAAAACCTCAGCCATCTGGACTCTGAGTTTCATATTCTGTCTGGCTTTCAAGCATATGCACACGTTGACAAATGTGCATGGTTTTCTCCTATTAATCTACTTCATTGTTTATTTCATCAGACTCAACTGTCAAACCTTGAGAGGGAAAATGCGAACTTGTCTATGATATGATTGATGTATTATAAAATGAAAATCTCTCCTCATAATGTCAGAATGTGAACTTGTGGTCTGAGGTAGAACTTCCTTGAATAATCTTAGACCTAAGGTTTAAAATTCTTTTAGTCTCATAATGTAAACACTTGAGTTGCAGGGACAGTGTTGAAAAAAATCAAAAGGTATTTCTAGTGATGGCAAAGTTGCTGATAGTGAAGACGTATGAGACACATGTGAACCAGAATGTTTCAAGAAAGATCAGTGCACAATAAAGCGATAGTCCCACATTAGTGTTTAATTTTATTTTCAGTTTTATGCAGTTAATATGTGTATAAAGTAATAAATTCAATGTTAAAGTAGGGTTTTTTTTTTTTTTTCAGTCTTTTGAGACAGGATCTCCCTGTAGGTCCAGCTGTCTTGGAACTCACTCTGTAGACCAGGCTGGCCTTGAACTCACAAAGATCCTCCTGCCTCTGCCTCCCAAGTGCTAGGATTAAAGGCGTGTGCCACCACGCCCAGCAGGGTTTTTTTGTTTTTTTTTTTTTACTCTTTCACTAAGATGCCTAAAAGTTTATATGTTTAAGTTGGCAAAATGTTTCTGTCTTAATTTTCTATTTTGGAAGAGGACCTGGGACTCATCAGTGTTTTCTCACATGATTTTAACATGCAAACAAATGCTAAGAATCTCTCTCTCTCTCTCTCTCTCTCTCTCTCCCCCTGGGCTTTGTAACTGGGAGAGACTTCTGTCCAGTGTGTAGATAGAGAACAGGTAAGAAAAGAAAAGTGCAGATTCAAAGGAAGACAAACTCAAGTACCTCCCCCTTCTTCTGTGTATGGTTCTTTTTTCAAATAAGCCACTGAACTTTAAATTTGTCTGATTTGTTCCTGGGCAATGAGAACTTCAGAGGAAAACTCACTGTAGTAGTCCTAGCAACCACAACAGTTGCCCTGCCAGGTTGGATCACCAATAATTTGGGAGGGGATGTGTATCATGACAGACAGACAGCTTTCACGTTTAACAATTTTTTGTAAATTTATTTTTATTTTATGTATAGGAATGCTTGCTCACATGTATGTGTGTGCACTATGTGTGTGCAATGCCATGAGGACAAAGAGGGGGTCTAGAACTGGAGGTACAGATGGTTGTGAGCTGCCATGTAGGTGTTGGAACATAACCCAGGTCTTCTGCAAGAGCAGCCAGTGTTCTTAATTCCTAAGCCATCTCTCCAACCCCACACTTTTACCATTTTTCTGTACTCTATTTACTATTACGTAAACTTATTTAGCTCCAATCTCAGGTATCCACCACCACCCCCGAAAAACACACACACACATACACACACACATACACACACACACATACACACACACACACACACACATGCACATGCACACACTCACGCACACACACCTGCAGTTACTCCATCTCTTCACTCTAATCCTCCCCAAAACAGCAACGAAACTAAAAAGATGCAGCCATTGAGTAATTGGAAGTTTTTCTGCATGGAAGTTTGAGCTGGTAGCCATGTAAAATGCCTCTCCCAGCCAGCTTGCCATGGAAACAGAAATCCCAGCTGGAAGCCTTGCTCTGCATTCAGAAGGAGGAGACCCTGAGTCTCCTGAAGAATATTTTGTCTTACAGGTGGAAGGAAATCTTCAAGCTAAACACAGTCTCCACAAGGGACAAACACTGTCTTCATTTCCTTTTCCAGCATTTTCTTGGCTATCTCCTCTTACTCTTGAATCTCAAAGACAATTCTTAGGTTTGGTCATGCAGACTCACTTAAACAAATTAGTCCCTTGGGCATTTCTCATTGAATGAGAGAAATGTGTTCCTATCACTATTTTTTTTAATTTTCATTTTTTATTGATGCTTTGTGTATTTCATACATCATTTTCCAATTCAGTTCAGGCATATTTCCCCTTCCCTTCCCCCCACCCCACCCCATCCCAGATCATGCATTCTGCCATAACTGTCCTGCATCTTTCTCTCAGTTTTTTTTCCATTTTTTAACAATAAGTAATAATTTATGAGTACAAGCACCCTTCATGTAAAATCAATTTGCAAGCAGTTGTGCCCAAACCCACACAGCCCATGGGTCCCACCATCCAGCAGGGGGGCCTTGTATGTTCAATCAAGTTGAGTGTCCAGACTATATTGCTGTAGTTTCACCATTCACCCCAATCGCAGCCCTTACATTCTACCACGCCCCCTCTTCCACAGATTGTTCCCTAGGCTTAGAAAATGGGTACAGGTAGATGAGAAGCAAAACAGTCTACTTTCTCTGCAGCTGTTGTCTTGGACTCTGGTCAATTCTGGCTGTTTCCTTTCATGGGCTGACAGTTTGTCCAGGAATAACCTTTTGATCCTACTAATGAAGCACAAGCATTTAAGCTTACATCCTCTAACGGTTAGGCGATATTATAAGCCACAGTAAGACCCTGTCATATCTAACAGAAAAAAATGTAATTCATGGATTAACATACCATCCAAACATCTGTGTCTATACCAAAGTAACCTACCATAACAATTAGATACCTATCACTATTTTAAATACCCTTCCTGGGGACTAGAGAGATGATTCAGTGGTTAATAGCATTGGCTGTTCTTGTAGAAGACCTGAGTTTGAATCACAGCATCCACATGACTTCTCACAACTGTCTAATTCCAGTTGAGGGGATCCAACATCCTCTCTTTCCTCTGCAGGCATTGTCTGACACAGGTGTGCTTACATACATGCAGGTATAACATTCACACACATAAAATAAAAATAAATAAAAAAAATACCCTTCCTGTCTGTGTGTCTTTGCTTTTGTCATAACAATAGTTCAGTGTTTATAGACTCATGAATATGCACTAATAATGCCCAAGCTTCCACAGATGAATCTAGGAATTGAACACACTTCATTTTGTAAGCTTCAAGAAGGTGAAGGAAGAGCTGAGGAGGCGGATGAGGCTGACTCTGGCTTGCATTTGTTATCCTTCTCTAGGAATACGAGTTCCACAGAACTTTAGTCCTGTGAGTGACCCTGAATAGAAAGCCACAGCTTTTCTTGGAAAATGCTTTTGGGGAATGTTGCATGAGTTATATTCTTCTTAGAGAACCATAATACACATTAGCTTACTAAAGCCCCTGAAAAAGAACCTATTAAACTTTGTGTGACCCCATGTTTAGATCTACGTTGTTGAACTCACGAGCATAGGACTCCCCTTGCACACATCTCTGGTTAACTTCCCACCAGACCAAGATTTCCTAGAATACCTTCAGGGAACTGCAATTTTAGTCTATTGCATTTCTTATTTGTCTTTAGAATAACCAGTTGTTTATCTGTAATTGGAAAAAGCTGCAACCTAGTACCCCATCCCAACAAAGTTCAGTACAGTGGGATTCCCTTTCCTCTGGGGCCTGGCTCCTCTTAGCTCCTGAAGGGCTGCCGTAGTCTTGGCTGGACCCAGAGGCCAACAGGACAATCACCCAGAATTCATGGAGTGTTTTTAGTTCTTACATGTGGTCCCCACGAGAGTTGTGGCTGCCTGTCCTGGGCTTCTGTTAAAAATTCAAATTCAGTCCACCTAGAAAGCTACAGAAGCAGGGACAGCCTTCATTTTCAAGGGTTCCTGGGGAGCTCTCATTCCGTGGACCCCAGCACAGGCGGTTCCAAACATGAAGATTCCAGGTCCTACCATGGAGCAGAGGGGCAGGGCACCCAGTCTGCAGGGACTAGCTGGAGAGCTGACAGAGCAACTGGAAGGCCTTGGATGCAGGGTCGGGGGTGGAGGGCTTTGTGCACATCAGAGGTGGGTGTGGTGGATCGGGAGAGCAAAACGATCTTTCAGCAAAGTGGAAGAGAACTGACCTCAGGCAAGAGTGAAAGGCAGAACCCTTTGTATGTGTAGGGTCAAGAGTGTAGCTGCCTGCCGGGAACCTGCTTACCAGGTAAGCAAGTCACTGGGAAAGAAAATATTGTGCTTCTACTTTTAACTTGATTGACAAATTAGTATTTACTTGAGGCTTTGTGAATTCTTAGGTTTGCATTCACAAACATGCACATACAGAATTACTTAAAAAAAAAAGAGCTGCCAAGGCATGGTGGTACAAGCCTTTAATCCCAGCACTCACAAGGCAGAGGCAGGCGGATCTCTATGAGTTCAAGGCCAGCCTGGTCTACATAGTGAGTTCCAGGCCAGCTAGGGCTACAGGGAGACTGTCTCAAACAACAAAACAATGACAACAAACTCTAGATCTCATGCTTGTAAATAAAATGATTTCTTTGCATGTTCACAACCCTCCTCTCTCTGTCTCTCTGTCTCTCTCTGTCTCTCCAACCCTCTCTCACACTTGCGTGTGCACATGCGAACAAGGCCTCTTATTCTACCCTAGGACATGGTAAGCCAGTATTAGCATATTAAGGACCAAAGAATGACATCACAGCATGTGCAGCATTCTGGTCTTCAGAAGTGTTCACTGTGACAATTAACCCTTTCTTCTCTACCTCGGCGGTAAGAGCTTCTTGTGCAGTCACTGGTTATGAATCTGCCCCATGTGCCGAGTCTCCCAGCAGATGACCCCAAGCTGGTAAGGAGCACAGGATAAAGCACTGGAAAGCATAGTTCAGTGGTAGAGATTTGTCTTCAAAACTGAAGCTCTGGATAATCCCACTTGTTCGCTCCGTTGTCCCCCACCACACCCTACTCAGAAGATGATGGGATGGCCCTGTCTGGAATATGCATCCTTAGACTCTTTACAGCCTCATCTGGTGCCGTCCTCTTTGACTGAGACCTAGCATTTCAGAAGGTATGTTCAAGGTCTCATCCTAGTTAGCAACAGCTACTCAGGGTGCAGTACCCCTCCCTGGAGAAATGAAAAGCATAACCAGCTTTTGTCACAGTGACACCCACACGTGAAAAAGCTCCCATGTGACCATGAGTCCAACTGCAAATGAGGAAACTTGCTTCCAGACAGCCTTTTGGCCTACTTTTTTGTCTTTTTGAGACAGGGTCACCCTGTAGCCCCATCTGGCCTGGAACTCACTATGTAGACCAGGCTGATCTTGAACTCACAGAGATCCGCCTGCCTTTGCCTCCCAAGTGCGGATTAAAGGCATGTGCCACCATCCATGCCTGGCAATCTACTTTTTCAAATATTTTGAATTTTGGCAAAACTTTTTGTGATTTTAAAAATGAATGTAACTTTTATTTTTAAGGAGTGCTGTCAAGGAAATTTAAGCAAAAAACAAAACAAAACCATGTCTTTGTACTTGCTTAAATGGAGGCCTTGCTATGCATGAAAAAGCAAGTGAGAAAGCGTTTGAGGTCACTGTAGGCTGACTCTCAGAGTCAGGTGAAAGCTAGTGGAGAGGTGGGAGATGTCAGCAGAAGAGGAGTGGGGGAGGTTTCCAAGGAGCCACACAGGGCTGGGAGCCAGGACAGCAGGGACTGGAGGACATTGAAAGGAGGACTGGCTGGGAGTGGGCCTCAAACAGACCAGCACCCAGCGGTTGGCAGAGCTTGTCACTTCCATCCACCTCAAGGCCACAGGGCAAGAGGGGAGAGGGCAGCAACTCATGGCCTTTCCTCTTTCAATCATTTGTTTTCTCTCAAGAGAGTATAGGTCCCTCAAAGCAGAAATCACATTGGTCTTTGTAACCTGAGTGGATGCTGGGAAAATACTGCAAACATGCATGATAAATAACAGAGACGGACTCAAGGACACTGCAAATGGAGAAGGCGGCATCAACTTTGGACTCAGCCCAGACCATAATAGTGGTTTTCAAAAAATATATTCTTAGAATATCTCTCTTTTAAGGCTTGTGTTACAATGACTTTTTGTCCCTTTATTCTTGGATCATGTGGGTAAGGTCCTATAGTCATAGGTAGTAGGTTACAAGTAGAAATGGCATATACCATGTCTATAGCATATACCATGTCTATAGCATTTACCACATCTATAGCATATACCATGTCTATAGCATATACCACATCTATAGCATATAGCACATCTATAGCATATACCATGGCTATAGCATATACCACATCTATAGCATACACCATGGCTATAGCATATACCACATCTATAGCATATACCACATCTATAGCATATACCACGCCTATAGCATATGCCACTGCTATAGTGCCGTGTCTAGTTACTGCTTTAGGACCTTCAAGATTATCTGTTTTTTTTCAAGCATGACAACCAGTGACATTTGAGATGGTGGCTGTGCCTGTAGCTTGGGTTCCTAAGTAGTCATTGCAGACAGTTCTATTCCACTGAGATAGAACCCATAGCACAAGTGAGTGAGGAATACAATACTAGGATTTGGAAGGTATTTGTTACTGCAGCAAAACAACGTATCCTGATTGATAGAGCCTCTAAAATAATTAACCCTTCCCTTTTTCCTCTCATGGCCTCTTCCTAATCATGCCTGTAACAATGGAAGGATCACACACTAACTTTAACTTAGAATTCAGGAGATAAAGCATAAAGAGCTGAAGGTGTCTTCAAAAAAGGCAAAAACGGCTTTAGACATGAACCAATACATGGGATATTGGCAGAAGAAGAGATTGAAGTTTATGAGAATTGTTTTGAAAAGGAGGTGGAGACTGGTACAACTATAGTCACATGCAGTAAATTTTATTAGTTTACATCGTTTGTTTGAAAGAATGTAATTTAAAGCTACTTTCTCAGTGGGTAAGGCACTATGTACCATCCAATACTTTCTACCAACCACATCAACATTTTGGGTCTCCTAAATGAAGGTATCTCTCATTTTAAAAATCAAATATATATATTTTTTTGTATTTTTGAGATTGGGTCTCCAAGCTGGACTGGAACTTGCTATGTAGACCAGGCTGGCCTTGAACTCACAGAGATCTGCCTGCCTCTGCCTCCTGAGTGCTGGTATTAAAGGTGTGCACCACCATGCCTAGATAAAAAAAAAATCAAAATATTTTATAAATATAATTGTGGTATAGGGTCAGTGAATAAAGCTTGGAGAATGAAAACAAAGGAAAAGACTCTAGAGTTGCCTGTAATTCTGCCATTTAGAAACAAGCTATGAGCAGTAGGCTTCCTGGCATGTGGAGACATGAATTACACGCTTTTCTCCCTACAGCTTTTGTATGCCGACTCCTTAACCTCTGGTGCGATGGCATTTGGAGCTATAGGAGAGAAGTAGGTTTAGATGAGATCATGCAGCCAGGGCTTCACAATGGGAGTAGAGTTCTTAGGACTAGACACTGAGTCACCTTCTCCACCCTCATATGAGGATGAGGACCCCTGGGTAAAGTGACCCCCGGAGATGGGGAGACACCCTCACCCTACCCTGCTGGCATGCTGGTCTCAGACGTCTAACCTCTCAGACTCTGAGAAATGAATGTCTGTTGTGTAAACCACCAGGTCTTACAAGGCAGTAAAGTCCAGAGTGATATGCAGGGAAGATGTAGTACTTACAACGGGAAAATGTAACATCCAATAATATGATCAACCATCTTCTAAATCAGTAAAAGAGAAATGCAAATTTGTAAAAGGTCCATATCAGGCTGCAGTGTCTTCAAATATAACAGGTATTTATTTATTGTCATCAGATATATAGAAAACAGCTGAACTGAGGATGATACTTTTTCTAGGCCTTCTAAGTAAAGTAAAAAATTAAATGCAGCCCCAGTGTGGAAATGGCAGGATTAATGGTCATGGGCCTGGTTGGGGCACGGTGGCAGTGTGAGGTGGCCTGGCAGGCTAGGCTCTGGTGGGGAACTGGAACTCCTCATCAGGACCAGGACTTCCTCTCTCTTTCACCCATGATTTCTGTGCGTTTTCCCTCGTGGTACTGACACTTTCTCTCCTGGAACTTCGAAGTCCTGCTGAGTGCGTCCTGTCTTCTGCTCTCCATCTGCCAAAGATCTGCTGTCTTCCCTGGCTATTGTCTTCTCCTCTGAACTCTTTCTAGTTTTGTATTATTTTTATCAATTTAGACTCACTGTAGTGGCATTTGGTAGTAACATAAATATTATAGCACAAATGATGCAACAAACACTATGCATTTTCCTCTGTCATATGAATTACAAACTTTATTTCCCTGTTTATCGTCCTCATTTTGCTCCTTCTTTGGTGGTCTATAGGGTACAAATGTTTCTAATTTACATATAGTCAAATCTGTAAATCTTTCCTTTGGAGTTCCTTCCCTTGGCATTGCATTACCCAGAAAGGGCTTCCTTGCCATGGTTTATTCAATTATTTGCTCTTTTATTTTCCTAGTAATTTTAGGGAGTTGCTGTTACGGTTTGAATGTGGAATGTCCCCCACAGTGCTTGAACACTCAGTCCCCGGCTGGTAGGGGCTGTCGTGGACTGCCGAGGAGGTGGGCCTCACTAGAGGGAGTGGGCCACTGGGGAACGAGGCTACAGGGCTCCAGCTTCATCTTCTGTACCTTGCTTCAAGCGGCCTCTCTGTTTCCAGAGAAACATTATTTAAGAAGACACTGCTGCAAACTCCTGCTTGCATGGACAAAGCCACATCAGCCTCCAGCCTTCCCTGCCATGATGGAGTTTATTTCCTGAACCGTGAGTGCAGATAACTCTCCTCTTTACATATTATATATATATATATATATATATATATATATTACTGTTTACTTCTGTTCATCTTCAAATTTCCTTCTGTCAAATTAAAAAGGTTTTAACATCTAGAGAAGGTGTGGCCAACTCTTCTCTGTCAAGGACTGAAAGAAAATGATCTATATGTGAATATAGGGCATGTATGGAAGTAAATTTAGTAATTCATTAACTTGACTATATTAGCTTCTTTCTATGAGAATAAAAGAAAACCAAAACTTTGTACAATCTGGTATGGTTCTAGAGCCATGTAGCGCTCAAACAAATGTCCACTGCAGCTCAATGGTGTGCTTCTGTGCACCCTCACACGCTCTCAGTGCCCGAGACCCTGCTTGGCAGGAGGCAAACCACTAAACCTGATTCATGCATAAGATCCCTCCAGCTTGATCATCTCCTGACCTAACCATTAGGTTCACCAAAGTCCCATTTTTGCTGTTGTTGTTGCTGTTGTTATTGTTTTATGCTTGTCTTTTTGAGGCAGGATCTCTCTCTCTCTCTGTAGCCCCAGCTGGCTTGGAAGTCACTACGTAGATCAGGCTGGCTTAGATTCCAAGGAAATGTGCCTGCTTCTGCCTCCTGAGTGCTGGGATCAAAGACGTGCACCACCAGTTCCATTTTTAATCAGTTGATTTGACACATGAAGGAAGAAGGCACCATGGTTTGGATGTGCTCTGCCTCCCCCCCTTCCCCCCCACCCCCGCCAAGTTTCAAGATGGTGAAGTAGTGAAACCTTTAAGAGCTATATAGCCTCAGGCTGGAGAGATGGCTCAGTGGTTGAGAGCACTGACTGCTCTTGCAGAGGACCAGGGTTCGATTCCCAGCTCCCACATGGCTAAGAACCATCTTTAAGTTCGGGGCATGGTGGGGCATGCCTTTGATTCCAGCAATCGGGAGGTGGAGGCGGGTGGATCTCTGTGAGTTCAAGGCCAGCCTGGTCTACAAGAGAGCGCTCCAGGTCGGCTGGGACTAAAGGCTGGCCTTGAACTCACAGAGGTCTGCCTGCCTTTGCCTCCAGAGTGCTAGGGATTAAAGGTGTTTGCCAACATGCCTGGCCAAAACATTTGAAAAAAAGAAAAAAAAGAGATATAGCCTCATGGAAAGTAGTTAAGTCACAAAGTATGTCTGCTCTGAAGGGACTAGATCAGTTCCCTTGAGAGTGAGCTGTTACAAAAGAGTGACCCTGGCCCTTCCCTGGGCTCTGCTCCTTGCCTTCTCATGCAGAGCCTCCTTTCTCCTCTCTCCATCCGCCATTCTCCATTCTGTCAGGCTCCTTTGATGGGAAATCTTCTGACAGGTTCTGAGAGGCAAAATTATGGGGTCAGGCATCTTGGACTTTGGCCTCCAACTGTGACCTGAACAAATCTCTTTTCTTTATACATTACTCAGCATCAGGTACTTGTTAAAGATACATGTGTGTGTTAAAGGAAAAAAAGGCAAAAAAAAAATATTTAGAAAGCTGTTTGAAGCCAGATCTTTGAATTGTGGTGGCAGCACAAAGCGAGAGCTAGAAGACAGGGTTTTCCTGTCTGTTCAGCCTAATCTTCCAGGTTTGTCTTCAGTTCTGAGGGAATGGGGACTGTCGAACTGTTTTAATTCAAGCTATGGCGCTCCATTAATTCCATTCTTGTATAACTTTCTTCTGTGAAGCCATTCTGATGTGAAATTTCTTGGACTTGATAACCATATATTAATTCCTGAACAGTGAGTTTCTGGGCCATAGTCTGCCAGTTATGAATCGGGACCATCTCCAAGCATGACGCAACACAAAGGTGGCTGGACCTAGGCCCACACATGCAGAAGAGCTAGGAAAGTTGTTCTCTGTCAGTTTAAGCTGGGACTCAAATAGTAGTTCCTACAAAACATCTACCCAAGCTACAGGTGCAGCCACCATCTCAAACACCACTGGTTGTCATTCTTGAGAAAACAGATACCCTCGAAGGTCCCGAAGCAGTAAGCAGACACCGTGCTGCAGCAGCGCCCATTGTTCTCCAGCCTTGTCAACTCAGAACTCAGCCTGTCACTGGGTCCACATTTCTTTAAAAAGTCACCCCATTCATATCAGTTTTTTTTTTAATTGAAAACTTACCAAAATGAGCAGAGTTAAGCGCCCGAGATGAATTTCTACTTCTGGCAAGGGAACATCACTCAAGGAGTTAAAATGTTGGTTCCACACAAGTAAGTTCCCATTCTCAGAGGGGTCATTATTTATAATAGAATTACTTAAAGCTCCAAAAATATAGCCTGAAGATGGCTGGAGTCCTGTTAGTCTGGATTATTATATAGGTGCTTTCTAAGAAATTATTCGCTGTGATGGATTTTTAGCATGGACCTCTACAATTAGAATGACGAAGGCCTTCTGCACTGGAAGTGGTGGCTTGCGAGTTTCTGCAGTATTTTCCACGACCGAGGACAGCAGCTGACTACAGACACCTCCTGCTCCTCTGCCGTGTCTCCTCCTGGGGCAGGTCTGAGCATTCCTGGCTGTGGCAATTAATTCCTGTTTCCCTCAGCTAGGCTGAGTTCTCTCTGAGAACAGTCCTGATGGAAAGTTGAGCAACACTCATAACTCTGCTCTCATTGTCTTCATTTCTTAACCTGCGGACATTCACTCTCATTTGTATTAAATTCTTGCTCATATTTACAGCAGAAGTAAAGTCTTTCTTTACTTTTGAATCAGAATCCTATATAGGAAACATAATATGCCAACAAAGTTAGTCAGGTTTCTTCTCTTGAATCCGTAATTGTAGCAACCCAAATGGGTCACCTGCACCCCGTGTTCTACGGATCAGAAGCATTTGAATGCATGAAAATGGGGGGAAATCCTGACATAGTCTTACTTAACAAATGAAAGTGTTTGATAGATGGAGTCTTTTAATTCACGAGGCTATGGGGACAGAAGAGGAAAGAATAAAAGAAACTCTTGTTGTCAGAAAGGAATCACTGATTCAAAAACCAGATAATCCCAGGAAGAAATTCCGAGGTTTTAAATGTCCTAGGTTGTAAATGGTGGTGGTGGGGGGGGTGCTCCGTACCACTGGCACCTCATTATTTCATGGGCCCATTTCTTCATCTGATGTGCTCCTTATCATTCTGGTGACCAGAGTGGGCCAGTTGGCACTGGCGGGATTTGAGCCCTCTGTTTCGAAGCTGCTTCCTCTTCTACGTCTTTATTTAAAATCTTCTGGCCCCCTAAACGATTCTCTTGTCCCCAAACCCTTTCTTTGGCAAAAATTGTTTCTATGATATATTTTGGGCTGAATTGACTAAATCGTTATTCTCAACAATGATCGAAATTGATCGATTCTCATTTCTTCACTAAAATGAACGCTGCCTTTTCACTGGTGTGTTTCACCCCTGGGATACGGATCCATTTAAAATAGTTCTTCCCACAGATGGAGACTCACAGGCATCACCAGGGAGTCTGGTAAAACTGGACCTTCTGACCTGTAGATACTAGAGGCAGGCCTAAGATTCTGAACTGGAAATAAGCCTCCCCTGGTACTGCTTACTCCCGCTCCCGCCCCTATTTGAAGCTGGTTGAAGAGCAGACACTTGAGGAACGAGATATTGAATTGAAACAGCAATCTCAACAGGACCACGGTGCCTCAACGCTGTGGGGTTCTGCATGGAACTGCTCTCAGCTCTGAACCTACTTCACATCACCTGAATTGCAAACGTCCTCCCGGGTGCTCGCTTCATAAGGGAATAGCAGAGTGAACGTGACTGCTTTAAAACCAAAGGAGAGACAGTGCTTGGCTGTCTCCGGTGCTCTGTTAGCATGAACTGCAGTCTTTCAGGGGTCTTAATTTTTATTAGCTATGCTATCAGATTCTCCATCTTGGCATTAGAGCAACATGTTACAGATTCCCATAAAGTGTTCTGATTTATGGACTCTGTGCTTCTCACCATAAAATGAGGAGAAATCTTAAATTTGAAAAATGAATGCTGTAGTCTACCTAATGAGATTTCAAGTTTCTGTTATTTAAAAAGCATTTAATGGTACAAAGGTCAGAATAATTCCAACTTACAAAATGCACTAAACATTCTGGAAATATCAGCAACTGAAAGTAGGGTGTGCGATACAAGGAGCGCAGCTGCCTTTCTGCAGACCGGTCCTGTTTCCTTGCCTTCTCTGGCTTGTTTCTGGCCCGCACGCCTTTTCCACTCACTCACCACATGCTCCATCAGCTTTCTGGCATTTCCCAGTCACCATCTGTGTTCAACATCCCAGGAAAATCCAATAAACTGTCTAAAGTCCGGCCTCCCATTAGCTATGTCTGTGTATACGGTGAACTCACTAGGGGTTAATAGTCACAACGATGACCTCAAGACCAAGGCCACTACCACCTTCCCAACATCTGCCAGGTGCCAAGTTCTGTGGTGGTTACGTCAACTGAATCATCCCCTTTAATCCCGAAACAATAAAGATCTTGAAATGTCCCTTTACAGAAAGATTAGATTATGCTAACTATATTATTAACAATAAATATATCTTCTTTCTTCAACTACTCAAGTGGTTATTAAATTTTATTGGTTTGAATGTATACATATGTTATTAATTTGAAAGATACAAGAAGCAATCCAGTGAAAAATGTGACTCCCTTCTCATCACTCCCACAAAGTCTCCACCTAGAGGCAACTATTGTTAGTAGTGCTTTGTTGGCACCTTACAGAAAGGGTCCATTAAACATGGTGTCTTAGATTCCTTAAAAAATTTTCAACCTGTCATAGCTATGCACAGCAACGAATACTATCTTATTATATATACAGATTACAATTTAGAAATACTTTTCATTACTATTATGTCATTCAATTATCTCTGTTATACTATGAGATAAGCAGGAAGATATTGTGTTAACATTTTACACATGAGAAAACCAAGGCTCAGTAAGACCGAAAGAGCTTATGACTTAGAGACCTAGTTGCAGAACAATTTTCTTTAATGCTCCTTCCTTGGCATCATGGGAAAGTTAGCCCAAAGATCACATACAAAAAAAGGGTAGCCAGTCAAATTATTCTATTTACCAACAATTATCCAAGAATTTACAGTGTTTAATATGGTAGCAAGAGGACATTATTTCACCTAAGCAGTGTATTCCGTAAAAACGTGGAGTTCTGAGCCAGACATGGTGGCACAGGCACTGGCAGACAGGAGTTGGAGGCCAGCCTGGTCTACATAGTAAGTTCTAGGCTAGTTGAAGCTACATAGCCAGACTCTTATAAAACCCAAACAACAATGACATATTAAAAAAAAAACTTTAATGTTCTGGCCTGCAACTATAAATGTTCAGATGCAACTGAACATTTAAGCTTCACAAAGATCTAAGTTCTGTCGATGGAAATGTGAAGTCTTCCCCAGGGTGATTCATATATCTCATCTATTAAATGAAAAAGAGCAGGCAGAAAGCAGCCTCCTGGGTCATCACAGCTGCCTGGCAAATACGCTTTTCCTCTTGGGAATGAAACTCCAGGCAGATCCATGGCTTCCAGGCCATTTTCAGATACAAAGACTTCAAAGTGTTTTGACATCTTGCAACTCCGGTTCACCTTACCATCAGAGCTCCGGTTGCTCATTCAACTCACGGCTTTCTCCGGTTCCCCAGCTAGACCAAGAGTGGGAAGGAGGGTGGCGAGCTTTCGTCACCTCCATCTTTGCCTCCTCTAGCGTGGGAACAGCAGGGCATGAGAGGCTTCACCGTGACTGGGTGTGGAAAGGCAATGTTTTTTTGTTGTTGTTAATAAAGTTTTAATACTTTATTTTTATTTGACATGTATGAGTGTATTGTCTACATGTATGTTAAGTGCACCCCTGTCATGCAATGATCATGGAGGATAGAAGAGAGCTTCAGGTGCCCTGGAACTGGAGTTGTGGTGGTTGTTAGCTGCCATGTGTGTGCTGGGAATGGAACCCTGGTCTTCTTAACCTCTGGGCCATCTCTCCAGCCGTGGCAATGCTTTTCCTAAAGGGCATCCATCGTCAGAGTCTCAGAGGCTTCTGCTGGGAACCTCCACTGCAGCTTCCTCTCACATGCCTCTCCTGCAGCGGGTGCTGGCTCTTCCTCTGAGCCCGGCCTCTGGGAACCCACCACTCACTTCCTTCTGTGGGAGGCTTGTGCCTCTGATAGGCTTTGTGAGTGGAGTCACATTGCAGGCTGAGCCCAGAACCCTTCCCTGATCGTCCATCTCTGCTGGACAGCTTTAGTTGTCAACTAGACATCCTTGGGTAGGGGGACTCTCTCAACTGAGGAATTTCCTTCACTGGACTGGCCTATGGTCATGTCTGTGTGGTATTTTCTTCATTACTGAGTGATGTGGGAGGGTCTGGCCCACTGTGGGTGGGTGGTCCTAGACTGTATAAGAAAGCAGCTGAGCAGGGGCCAGGGGAACAAGTGAGTAAGCAGCGTTCCTGCATGGTCTGTGAGCCAGGTTCCTGCCCTGGGTTCCTGCCCAGGCTTGCCTTGATGATGAACTGTGCCGTAACCCAAATAAACCCTTTCCTCCCCAAGTTGGTTTTGGTCTGTTTTGTTTTTTTTTTGTCCCCTCAGCAATGGAGAAACAAACTAAGATGCCACCCAAGGTACCATCCAATCACCCCCTCTTCCAGTGCACCCACCATAGGGGTCTGTCTACCTTTCACCCTCTGACTTTCAGGTACCAATCTGTCTGTGGCAGGGTGAAAAATCCCCTCTCAAAACCTTGCCCTAATTCCTGGAGTGAGTAAGGCAATTTTTTAAATGTAATTTAATTTTATCTATGTATTTATGTGTATGAATGTATTGTCTGTGTGTAGGTTTGTGCACCCGGGTCGTGCAATGCCGCGGAGGTCAGAAGAGGGCGTCAGATTCCCCTGGGACTGGAATTCTCCTGGAATTAGAGTTACAGATGGTTCTCAGCTGCCATGTGGGTGCTGGGGATCGAACCCAGATCCTCTGCAAGAGCAGTCGGTGCTCTTAACCGCTAGGCCATCTCTCCAGCCCCATGAGTAAGGCAATTTTATAGACGTGAACAAGGTGACAGTTTTGAGGTGAAAGGCTTATCTTATCCTGGTGCGCAATGTGGGTTCAACCTAATTACACATCCTTAAAGGGGGAGACTATGTCCCAGCTGAAGCTGGAGATAACTGGCAGTGTGAAAAAGCTTTATACACTTGTGTTCTGACGCACTAGGGCCCTTGCAGGACAGCTAGAGAGGCCTCAAGGAACCAGGGTGGTGCCCACCTAGTAACCCAGGAAAGACAGCAAAACAGAACTGAATTCTGCCAATGACATGAAGGAAATGGACTCTCCCTAGAAAAGGGAACGAACGCAGACCAACAGCTGGATTCATGCTTTATGGGCCTCCAAGCCCAGGAGCAAGCAGTGCTCACTGGACTCCCAACCTTTGGGAACTGTGTGATAGATGATTTGCCTGTGCGTGTACGTATGTGTGTGTGTGTGTGTGTGTGTGTGTGCATCCATGTTCACATGTGTGTATGTGTGTATATGTACATGTATACTGAGGCCAAAGGTTGATGTTAAGTTCGCCTACTGAGCCATCTCCCCAGCTTTAAACTTACTGATAAAAATTATTCTTGATTATGTGTGTATGTGCACGAGAGTGCAAGTGTCAGTGGAGGTCAGAGGACGGGCATCCTGGGACGTGGATCCCCGAGCTTGGGTTGGGGCCGTCCTCTGCGATGCAGTATGGGCCATCTCAGCCCCTTCAATTTGCTATTTTCTGGCTCTTAAATGGTGCTGCTTTGTTTCAGCAGCAACAGAAACAAATGTGTCTTGTGTACCACAGAGCCCACTGGTCAGCAGTCAGCTCTTCAGGGGTTCCTCATTTGCTTCAGATGAGAGGAAAATGGACAGGGAGAAACCCTGGAACATTTTGCAAGCTCTGTAAAGAAATCTTTATCTCCTGTTCATAAGACCCCCCCTTTTGCTCCTGGGACTGAGACAGGTTTGAGGTTACTGGACCACATTTGGCACCTAGAGTAAGTTCCATCCCTGTAGAATAGAGGAGCATTTAACAACATTTATTTTCAGCTCTCAGGCCTCTGCTGACACTCAGGCAAGAGAAAATTCTTCGTTTTAATATCTTATTACGTGCAAAGCAGAGTTGCTTTCCGTTTAAAAGTTAATGTTGTAAAAAACAGGTCGAATAGATTGGAGTTGCTCTGAAAATCCAGGAAGCAGGAGGAGTTGAGGTCCCAAGGAAAGAATTCGACAACATAGTGGGCTAAGAATTAGCCGGGCGTGGTGGCGCACGCCTTTAATCCTAGCACTCGGGAGGCAGAGGCAGACGGATCTTTGTGAGTTCAAGGCCAGCCTGGTCTACAGAGTGAGTTCCAGGTCAGCTGGGGCTACAGGGAGACCCTGTCTCGAAAACACCAAAAAAAAAAAAAAAAAAAAAAAAAAAAAAAAGAATAAAGAGATAATCCCGGCCTGATTTAATTGGGAGCAAACACTTCTGGTCTTAGGGTGGACCCAGAGGCTGTGTAAAGAGAAAGGATCTTGTGTTCAGGGCTCTGCATCAGGATGTTTTACAGGTAAGCGCGGCTCCCATATTTTCCTCAAGTTGCTCTACAAGTGTGACAGCCTGGGACTGGAGATGAAGCCACAGTTGACCCTTCTCTGGGTTTTGTGATTTCACAGCTTGTATTTCTAACAGAGCCTGGGGATAAACAGGCAGGGGCTGAGAGTTGGCACCATGACAGAGCCAGGCTAGGGGTGGGGACAGGGCCCCAGTACTGGGGCCTCGTGCTGGGCAGAGTGTATTCATGGACAAAGTGGAGCCAAAGAGGGGGGCAGCTTCCTTAGTTTCCATCTTGTTTTCCTGTTTTGATAGAACATTTGAGATGTGATTACACCACTTTTAACAGTTTCCACAGCTTCCCAAGTTTGCCTGGTCAGTCTGCACTGATGAGCGCCTACTGCATGCAGGTCTGCAGCCTCTACTCTAGTGACCAGTGTACCCATGATGCTGCTGCTGATTAGAGACCACAAGACTTTGTACAGATTCCCCTTCCCATGAAGACCTTGCCTGCTCCTTAGGGTTATTACTACAATTTTTTCCCCTTATACAAGGAGAAGAAAGGAATTTAAAGTAGAAAAATACTAACATAAAGCACGAAAAGAACATAAAGTAGAAAAAAAAGATTTACATGAAGCATACATTGCTGAGGTCAATTCTTTGAGAACATCAAAATTAGGACCATCTTGTGCCTATTTTATGTTTCTCATTAAATTATAACAGGCAGCTAAGCGACGTATTTGAGCCCATATGCTAAGCATCTAATACCATTCCTAGCATACAATATAAAGCTCAATAAATGTTTGTTGAATCAATAAATGTGGAAAAATACAAACCGAGCATCTGAAATATTAGGCTGCATTTCTTTCCGCTTCAACTCCCTGCTAATGAATGAGGCCGGTCACGGCGGGAGCGTGAGGGCATCAGGAGCCTCATGTTTCAACAGCCACTGCCAAGTTCTTCATGCCAGATGGGATGAGATGGGATGCTAAACTGCTTATTACTAGCAGGCTATTGGCCTCTCCATTCACTTGGTCTCTGTGGACCTCTGAGTCCTCATTGCTTCCAATTGGAACACCCCACAAATCACACTGCTTTCTTTATGCCTACCCCAGAGCCATTCTGCCATCTTGCTTCCATTAGGGAGTACAGGGCACGTTCTATCCCCACCTAGCTGTGCCTGCTCTTTAGGAAAGTCATCCCCAAGGACAGTGGATGTCCCAGACCTCTACGAAGTATATTTACTCTGAATTGCTCCTGTCTCCCAACATTCTCCTAACCCAGTTGCTTCAAGTCTAGGAGAGCAAGACAGAGAGAGGAAATGCCTTTCTGTGACCAGATGGAAATGGTTACATCAGAGTGCTGATGACTGCAACATCTTGGACATATTGTTTTCACAATTAGGAAATGGCAACAAAGTTCTTCAGCGAACGCCAGGATGCCAGCTTAGCTTCCATTCGCCGCTATAAATTTTGTTCTCGCTGCTGCCAGTAAACACCAACTGTTGAAGAGAAATACTAAGTCCAAATGTGCTGTTGGATGAAAGTAAAAGAATTATGTGCTGAGTAAATGCTGATGTGAAAGGATTTTTCAACCCGTACACTAGGGTAGGGGAGAAACGAGACACAGCTGAAATGAACGCAGCTCTCACTACGAACCTCTCAGCTAAAAGCACTAGAGGCCCTGGGTTTAATGTTCACTCAATATTTTAAACACAAGGACGAATAAACGTAGCACTGGGCTTTTGGCCTTAGACTGTCAGCTCAGAGCCATCATCGAGGTCACGTAGGGGTTACCAGAGAAAGCACACACAGGTAGTAGGATACAGGGAAAGAAAACTCCAAGTTTGCACAAAGCTGACAGACATATAGCACACGGTTCCTCACAAATGTCTAGCCTAAGAGCAGAAGGGCAAGTTCAACTGATCCACCTGTAACCAGAGGACTTAGTGTCAGTACTGACCCTACCTATAAAGAGAGGACTTAGTGTCAGTACTGACCCTACCTATAAAGAGAGGATTGAGTGTCAGTATTGATCCACCTGTAGCACAAGGACTTACTATCAGTACTGATCTCACCTGTAGCAAGAGGACTTAGTGTCAGTACTGATCCACCTCTAACAAGGACTTAGTAGCAGTACTGATCCAATCTATAACAGGAGGACTTAGCAACTTTCTATCACATAGATTGACTTCGAGGCTTGTATTAGGCACTGTGTCCCTACGACTTGCCAAGAGCCACCAAGGAAAGGACAGCTTTATAAGTTCCTGCTTTTGAGGTTGGGAAGGCATGGCTGTGGGAAAAGATCTCCACAGTGTTAGCAGTAGCTTCTTGCTGCTTGCTCACATCTGAGCAGACCAGGAAACAGAGGCAGCAGGAAGAGGGGAGAGGCATAAACCTCAAGGCCCAGCCTAGCCCACCCCAGTGACTCAGTTCTTCAGCAGCTTCCACAAACTTCCCACATCACACCACCAGCAGGGTTCAAGTCTTAAACCCAGAGGCCAGTAGTCTACATTCATCCCGGATGCTGCGCTTCGCAGTTTCTCCTGCACCTGGAACTTGATTCAAAGAGACCGTTTCATTGTTAGTTTCCTGGGTTGCATTTGAACCACAGAACTTTGAAACCTGTTTCTTCTTGTCCTCGTCATTTTTGTTATGCTCCGAACCTTAGATATGATTCTAGGCTGATAATATCTTTAGCCCTCTGAGCCTATTTTTCCTGCAATGTTGCTTACTTCATCAGCTAGTTATGAGGATTAAATGAAATAAAATGTGTTACATGCCTGGTGCAAGCCTTGCACATAATAAAACATCCTGAATAATAATAGTGATTATCCTCCCAGATGAAAGTTTGCAAAAAACAGCACACATTAAAAAATAAAATGTCCCAGTCAAGTCTTCCATATAATGAAATCAAGAATCAAGCAATGAAGACTTTCCAAAGCAGACCAGTCTAGCATTTGAGAACACCCGGGGCTTATCTTATCTTCACGGCTAAAACTGTTTAAAATAAAGTGAGCTTTCTTTACATTCATTTTCTTACAGAAGGCAAACCTTTCTCAGAACAATGGTTAAAGTCTACCCTTCGCTGACCTGAAGAGGTCGGAACATTTCAGAGTTAAGTCAAGACGTGCTGGAAGTGTTAGATCTCTGAGGGCTGAACATCCATTTCAACTTGAAGCACATGTTGGTGTCTTGAATGCCTCCACGCTGAAAGTAAGTGACTTGTTATTGTCATAGAGTTCATTGACATGTTTGGTTTAATTGGCCAAATTATTTTTGTGTGTTAACATTTCAGAATTTTACTAATACAGCACATGTTTTAGAAGGAGCACGAGATTCCAGGAGAGGCAAACACAGGAGTTCAGAGGAAGATGGACCGCTCATTTCCAGACCCCAGCTCCGTAGCGATTGAAAAATATACAACAAAGGATCAGCTTGGCCTTATGGGTACTGCTGGACATGTGTGAGTGATTAAAGAATGACAATTTAATTCAAATAGAAAATCACACAAGCAGAGATACAGCTTGGGAAGTTGCGGGGGTGGGTGTGAGGACGGCCAACTCGGACTAGGCAAGCTGGAGAGGTAGGAAGGATAGAACAGTAACAAGCAGTGTGGGGACGTTTTCCCTTGGAAGAGTCATTCAGTAACACCCTCTAGTTTACAGACTCGCACTATGTGATGATACAGTGAGTGAGGTCAAAAGCCTCATTCGGATGGTCCAGTCCAGCCTGAATCAAAGCCTTAATAAGGAGCCAGAATTTGGGTGGAAAGAGAGATGTGAAGTCTAGCAGTCCTCCATCAGCCACCTGGACTTCCTCACGCTGTTCTGCCAGAGAATTCACCTAAATGACACTTGAGCAGCACCAAAAACGAGCATCTCCACCTGTACGTTCTGTCTTCGAGCACCTCAGCTAGACAATGGCTTATCATTTTGGATCAAAGCCTGTTTCTTTCACACGGGTTTCTGTCTCTCTCATTGAGGGGTCAGACCTGAGCCAGCACCGCCCTCCAGGGCCTTCCCTTACAAATCCTGATGTAAAGGCTACAAATTAACCCACAGGATCTTAAGGAACTGAAAATTAGTTATTGGCATTTAAAAACTGGAAATTAACTCTAAATCCATTTTTTTACTCTCTCTGAATGTTGGACATTCAGCTGTCAGGGGCCCACACTCCTGAAGGCACTAAATCTGAGTTGAGTTGAGTGTAGTGTCCACTTTCAGGACAGATGTGCTGGTCTGTTCGCTGTGGACTTCCCTCACTCCTGCTGCATTCTGGGTGCCTTTCCTGGTCTCACGAGCCCTGTTTGGACACTGGACTCTCATTTGCCATGGTGTCTTCTCTCAGGATTCTTTATCCTGGAATCGTCTTTAGCTTCCTGTTCTCTCCCTTTGCAGATGAGCCTCAAGCTTGTCTAAAGCCCAGGTCTGCTGGGCAATGCTACATGGGAAACTGACCACCGATTCATTTACTCTGACACCCAGGCCTCAGTACTGTGCTGGTTAAACCTGTAGCTAGAGACTGCAGAATTGTTGCAGACATGGTGAGGCTGGGTGGGAGGAGTTATAAAAAACCCACAAGGATAGGAACCTGGAAGTCACTCCAGGCAGGTAGATTTTGGGGTAGATTGTCTCCTGGGCTGCCGGAAAAGGGTCCCAACTCTGAACCCTTTTGTAGGGGGTGGCTGTCTGGGTGGCAGCTACCCTTCGCCTTTGCAGCTGGTGACCGGCGGGTCGGGTTTGGAGTCTCTGTGGCTTTGTGCGGGCCAGCTCCTGAGGCACAGGAACCCGGAAGTCGCTCCAGGCAGGTACCCGGGCACGAGCTAAGTCAGGCATATATATCCCCTCCCTCCACCCCGCCAACTGGAATTGGTGAGAGAATATCCAAGTGGGCTTTTTTTAGAGAACCTTCAGAACAGGAAGAGAAGAGTGACTTAGGCTTCCAATATCCAATATATAAACAAAATTGAAAGCCTGAAACAGACAAGATAATACTCCATAAACAAGGAGGAGGAAAGAAAAAAATAAAAGCATCGGAAGGAGGCAAGAAAAACCATCTGCTAACATAGTGAAAAGACATTTATGATTTGAATCACAAAAGGGAAACCCACATGCCAGGGGCACAACAAAAGGACAACATGGGAAAGGCACAGGATAATCCTGCATCAGGCTCTACCAAACCTGTAGGAGATAGCTACAATGGGATCCTCCTGGAGGTGACCCAAGGAACAGATCTTAGAGGAATAATTGCAGACCGATGCACAGAAATTAAAGAACATAAAGAGGAATTCAGAGAACTAAAGAGAGAGAATGAAAAACTCAAAAAGGACCTAGAGGGATACAATGACAAACTTTGGAAAGAACTAAAGGAACAGATTGACAAACTCCATGTATTAGTCAGGGTTCTCTAAAGAAACAGAAGCAACAGGATGAATATATATAACTATATACAATTTATTGATTTGCTCATGTGACGGAGCTCAACAGTAGCGCCGAACTGGACTGGAGAGGCCGGGAATCCAGGGAACTGCTCAGTCCACAAGGCTGGATGTCTCGGAGTCCTCTAGTGCTGAAGGCCCGAATGGATTCCAGGAGATCTGCCAGTCTCAGTACACGCTGGGATCTGAAGGTGATCAAGCAGCAAGACAAATAACCAGTGAGAGAGAGGCAAGCCGCAGGAAGAAGGAAAAAAAGGGGCCAGCCCCGCTGCGCCGGTGGCCTTAACTACTGCCTGCCGGCAGAAGGTAACACCCACATTGGGGTGGGCATCCGGGGTTGAGGTGGTCCAATCAGAAGACCCTTTTCTCTTATTTATTTTCCTTAGTCCAGTCAGTTGACACCCAGGATTAACCATGCAAATCCACCCCTTGTCAACTTGACCACCCAATAAAAGCCCTGCTTAAATGTCAATTCAAAGATGGCAGGGTCATATTTCCACCTAACATGTTATAAGTATCTATGTGCAATAGCAAAGCATTTATATCTTAGAGTAGGTGGTAATGTCCGTGAGAAG
>VZQC01005070.1:6298048-6322580 GCA_009823505.1 Rhizomys pruinosus | reverse complement strand
CTTGACACCCAATAAATAGCCTCTCCTTGTGTTATGCTTAAATGTCAATTGCAAACAATGGCAAGGTCATAATTCCACCTAACATGTTAAAAGTGTCTCATGTGCAATAGCAAAGCATTATATCTTAGAGTAGGTGGCAATGTCCTTGAGGAACACTTAGTCCTTTGGTATCTAATAACCTAAATATGATAACACTTAACACTTATCTCAGTTGCATATTCAAAAGGGAACAACACAAGTATCTGTTTAATGTGTGTGTGTACATATATATATATGTATATATATATATATATATATATATATATATATTGAAGCAATACAAGTTAGAACAGTAACAAAAGAACTGGAAAAAAACTCTGGAAAGTCTCAGAACAAGATGAAAGACATGTATGGCAAAGTGCAATAACTCAGGTGGGGTGGGGGGGCATGGAAAGGAAGTAACTCTAAATTCAATTGAGAAATGATGTATGATATATGTAAAAAGTTTAATAACAATAAAAAATTAAAAATAAAAAAAAGAAAAACTGAAAGAGCACAAATAAATGACTTAATGTTGCAACTCAAAACACTTGAAAGATAGCAAATAAATCTGAAACCCAACAGACAAGAAGAAATAACAAAAATCAGAGCAGAGATTAATGAAAGAGAAACAAAGAAAACAATATGAAGAATCAATGAGTACAAGAGCTGGTTCTATTAAAGGGTAAACAAGATAGACCCTTAGCCCAGTTAACCAAAAGAAAGAAAGATCAACTCCAAATCAACAAAATTAGAGATGAAAGGGGAAACATCATCACAGATAATAAAAAAATTCCAGAATATTAAATGAGTATACTTAAAAAACCTACACTCTATTAAATTTGAAAACCCAAAAGAAATGGATGAATATCTTAAATCATGGGAATCACCAATGCTTAACCAAGAAGAGATCAATAGCTTAAACAGATCCATAATATATAAGGAAATTGAAACAGCAATACCAAACCTCCCAACTAAAAAAGACAGGGCCCAGATGGATTTACAGCAGGATTCTACCAGACATTTAAAGAGGATCTACAACCAGTATTATGTAAAGATAGAAACAGAGGAAATCTCTCAAATTCCTTCTCTGAAGGCAGCATCACTCTAATACCAAATCTAATTAGACAGTGGTTGGTTCATCCTATCATATTTATGTCATTATTGCACTAGTGGAAATATTTTGTTGTCAGGATAAATGTTGCTGCAGCTTGCAGGATTCACAGTTGGGTAAAGTTGATGATTAATTTTCTCTTCAGGTAGCATGCACAGCATCTTTTAACAGTTATAAAAGCTAGCCAGTAGATATGAGGGTTTGAAGTTAGTAGGGGCAATATCCTCTCTTTTTGTAATGTATATGTATCTACTTTAAGAAGCTTCTATAGTGGTATGTTTCCTAAACTTTTTCTAAAGGTTTTATAGTGGTATTTATTCCCCATACTCTTCCTTTGCCTTGTCCTCCCATCCTCCACCCCATTAAACCCTTTATATTCCATTTCATCTTATTCTATTCAGAATGGCTAAGATTAAAAAACAAACAATGATGAATGCTGATGACAGTGTGGAGAAAGCAAAACTCCAGTTCAAACTGGAGCAGGAACTATGGAAACCGGTGTGGAGATTCCCCCCCAAAAGCTAGAATTTGATCTATTATATGATCTAGCCTTAACATTCTTAAACATATACCCAAAAGACGATACCCTACTACAGAAATACCCATTCATCCATGTTCATTGCTGCCCTTTTCATAATGATCAGAAATCAGAAACAATCTAGATGTCCATCAGCTGATGAGTGGATAATGAAGGGGTGGCACATATATAGAATGTCATATTAATTGGCTTTTAGAAAAACAAACTATGAAATTTTCAGGTAAATGTATGGAACTGAAAACATTCCCTTGAATGGGGTAACCTGGACCCAGAAAGACAATTATTACATGTTCTTTGTCATAGCTAGGTGCTAGTTTTGAAATCTTAGATATGCATGTTTCAATATGAAACATGCATATCTAAGAAAAGTTAGGAAACCAACAAAAGGTCATCAGCATGGGAGGGCGTCTTCCTGGAAGGGGAAGTGGCTTGTAGTGATGTAAGGGAAGTCTTTACTTTTGAATTCAGCCTCATCCTGTTTCCCAAGACATAGGTGGGGTGTAACCATGATCTTTGACAGAATATAAAAGGAATGGCCTTTAGTCCAGTTCTTGGTAGTGTCTTTGTTCTCTTCTACAATTCCTGGAACTTCACTTTCCACACCCCTAAGAATGTCCCATTGGGCTGGAGAGATAGCCTAGCGGTAAACAGCACCGACTGCTCTTGCAGAGGACCTGGGTTCGATCCCCAGCACCCACATGACGGCTAAGAACCGTCTGTAACTCCAATTCCAGGAGAACTCCAGTTCCAGGGGAATCTGAGACCCTCTTCTGACCTCCATGGCATTGCACGACACGGGTGCACAAACCTACATGCAGACAGTACATTCATACACATACAAAAATAAATAAAATTTGAAAAAAAAAGAATGTCCCATTAATCTCTGCTTCTCATATTCTAGGTCTTCTCTAGCTACAGTTTAAAACTCTTCTACTTTCCACCCACAAACCAGCTCCAAAGATCTATGAACAATATGATCATATTATTGTAGTGATTCAATTACTACAGTTACTTGATAGCAATTATACATATAAGTTACTGTCTCCATTACTACAAGTAAATACCTTACAAGAAGCAAGTAAAGAATTAGCAGTTTATTTGGGATCATGGTACATGGGAAGATATACACAGATAAAATGCCAATATACTATTAGGTAAGAGACATGAGACTCTATGGAGTTTGATATCTATAGGATGCCCTATACACATTATTCCACAAATATTTGTGGATTAATGCACACAGGTTAAAAAAAACCTGTGAGAGGACTCTGTGGTTAAGAGCAGTGACTGCTCTTGCAGAGGACTAGGGTCTGATTCCCAGCATCCACATGAAGGCTAATAACCATCCATAGCAGTTCTAAAATTTTAATCCTGATTATTTCTGGTGCTTAGAATTGAGTTTTAGTGGTTCTTATTATTTATCTGTATATTACCTTTAATGAATATTTCTACAATGAAAATTTGATTTTCAGATATGTTTTTGAAAAAAAATTAATATGAGAATTTAAACATATTACTCTACTATATCAGAATCTCTTGTAAGTTTCTAATGGACTATATTAGAATAGCCTAACTGATTTCATATATTTATGCTTTAGGAGATTTTAACTACAACTGTATCAAAGAATTATTTGAACAATGCTCATATATGGTTAAATCTGTGTAAAAGGAGAGAAATATTAACAGACCTGTTTAGCTTATTACTGTGATGGCATCCTTTTCTTTACTATTAACTAACTATAGTTATTTTATAAGGTAACTGTGGAGCACCATGTCTTTAAAGCAAATTAGCTTCTACACTTCTACAGGGCCTCATTATCAAGACTTTTTTTTTTTTTTTTTGGCCTCCAGCAAGATAAGTAAGTATCTCAGCCTTCCAGACCCCAAAGAATTCCTATAGACATTTCAGAGAGCTGACTATATTGACATTTGGTCACTTGGCAATTACAGCCTTAGCACAAGAAGTCACCATCCAAGGTGATTGGTATTTCTCTCTCATGCGTTCTAAATACCAGTAATTTGGGGGCTGGTCCAGAGCCCCTGTCAAACTCTCCTGACTCTTGACATTTGACCATTAGTCAATAGTTTCATCTTAGCAATTTCAATGTGCCCCAAGCTTCAAGCTTTTCTACAGGGCTCCAGGAAACAGAAACATGCTCTGTAGGTTATGGAGGTAGTTTATAGCTCCTAATGGCAAATCTAAATGTAAGTCTTGTTTAAAACTTTTATTTTTGATATAAAGGAAGTTTGCTCCTTAACTAATTTTATGATCTTTGTGCTCAACTAGATAAAAAATCCCTTGTAAAATTTGTACAAGGTTCTATTTCTGTCTTTTTTTCTATAAACACTGGCAGAGACTCATTGGGATATTTCTATCATACTCTACAAAAATCAAAAAGGTAAAGGAGAGTGGATTGCTTATTAGCTTGGAATACGATTATCTCACAGAATGAGCATTACCTTGGGCAATATTTGACAGCGGTCAGATGAATGTTTCAATGATGTATATTAATTGTCATTTACAGTTTTGCCTTTGAATGCTGTCACAGAAATGATCTCATGCATTTTGAGTCATAATAGATATGCTTATATAAACAAAGCACAGCTGACTAGATGCAGAATTTGATCATTTCACATTGTTTAGGGCTAAAAACTAAGGCCACTACATAATGGTTATAGGAACAATGAAAGATGCATCAGCACATGGAATTTTTAAAATTTAAGGTGAGCAAGACTTCTCTTTATATGGAAAATTTCATGTTCCTAACTGGGTCATTGGTATCAGGGATTGGGTGTAGTTTATAATATCATTCTCATGTATTGAATATTGTATGTTTATCCAGATTATTGTGACAAGCTCAAATCCCAGGACAGATAAAAGCAGTGTCAAACACTTTAAGTCATGCTGATGCCAAATTGGAGAAGCCTAAAGTTATTTAAGGTGAAATAAAAAGTAAGTTCTATTCTTCTGGCCAAGCAAATTGGTCATTTCCCTAAAAATTAGATATGCAATGGTAGGCACATTAATATATAGAATTCTGTTTTATTTTTAAATTTTATATTATTCTAGATTTACACATAAGGAACTTGAGTTAAAGAGAAGTTGTTGATTTACCTAAGTCAAATTGATAAGATAGGACCAAACTACAAGTACCCTATGTACTGAGTAATTCATTTTATCTTTCTCTTAACATAAAAATTGAGATGTTTATCTAATATTCCTCACCAGCTTTCGGAAAAATATATGTTCCAACTGGTGTTGCCTATTTTATTCCACCTCAGTTTGGGTTCTTTCACTGGCATCTATTAAATGGGTATTATTTTTTGATAAATAATGGGTTTTAGGATGGTGAGCCATATATAATTGCAGGCTTAGTGCCATGAAGATTAGAGTGTGGGAGTAAGAGGGAGAGAGAGCTTTATTTAAACAAAGTACATAGTTGGCCACCAATAAGATGTGATCAGCATTGTGCGCTGAGGCAATGTCCCTCCCAATACATAGCCACTTAGGACTTCAGGGTGTGATTTCATAAGCAAATATCATCTTTGCAGCTATAATTAATTAGAGATCTAGAGAGGAATCTTCTTGGATTTAGGGTGTGCTTTAAACTCAATGTCTGGTGTTCTAAGACAAACACAGATGCAGAAGAACCAGAGTTCTATCTCTCTATAAGCTTTATGAAGACAGAGGCACAGGCTAATTGATGCCAAGGATCACTGGTCACAAAGAGCAGTTATGCCAGAAGTGTGGAGCAAGATTTGCCTTGGGCTCCTTAGAAGGAACCAGGCCTGTTGAGACCTTGAACTCAAACCTCAGGAACTAATGCAATGAAAATTCCATTTTGTGTGCCTTCATGTACTTTCTCGTGCTTGCATCTATACTTACATATTTTCCAAATTTGGGTTTTTGGAAACGCTGTCATGAAAATTCAAACAATTTCAACTTTCTCCTCCTCCTCCTCCTCCTCCACTTCGTCCTCTTCCTCCTCCTCCTCCACTTCTTTCTCTTCCTCCTCCTCATCTTCCTCCTCCTCTTCCACCTTTCCCCCTTCTTTTTCATTTCTTTTTTCTTTTCTAATTTTATGTGTATGAGAACATCGCTTGCATGTGTATAAGTGCACCTGTGTCATGCAATGCTAGTGGAGGCCAGAGAAGGATGTTGGATCCCCTGGAACTGGAGTTACAGATGGTTTATAACCATCATCTGGGCGTTGGGAGTCAAACCTGGGTCCTCTGAAAGAGCAGCTCGTGCTCTTAACTACTAAGCCATCCTTCAAACCCCTCTTTATTTAAAATCTATTTTTGTGTGTGTTTTGAGACAAGGCCCTCCATTAGCAGCAGCTGGCATAGAACTCACTTTGCAGTCTAGGCTGGACTTGATATCAGAAATTTGTCTGCCTCTGTCTCTCAAGTGCTGAGATGAAAGGTATGTGCTACCATGCCTAGTTTAAAACATTTTTTTTATTTAACTAATTAAAGTTTTTTGAATTCATAAATATTTAATACAGAATGTCTCAATCATCTTTATACCCTCTTCCCCATTGACACACTCCCATAGCACCCCCCCCACCAACTGGATTTCATGCATTTTGTCGTCGATGTTAAGGCCTATTGAGTCAGGTTGGTTTTCTCAAATATTCCTCAGTGCAGTTCATCCACCGAGGTCTAGTCTAACCTATCTAAAGTCCCTCCCTTTAGGAAGATCAGCTGTTCCTCACCCAGCAGTAATCAGCTGATAATAGTTAGTCAGCTAAGGTTGGGGCCTGCTGCCTATTTCCTCAGTTCTATGCTGGGTTTTTGTCTGCTTGGGGTTACACGGGTCTTGTACATATTGACACAATTGCTGTAAGTTCATATGAGCGTAGTCTCAGAAGCCTGGAAGATTCTATTTCAATATTGTCATCCATCTCCTTCTCTGGTGTTTACAATTCTTCTCCCACTTCTGCAATGGTCCCTGAGCCCTGGGTGGGTAAAGTTTTATATAGGAGTCCTGTCCAAGGTTCTACACTGCAGACTCTTTGCTTTGGCCATCTGTGTCCTTTTGTGTTCATGGCCCTCTGTTCCATGAAAGAGCTTCACTGAAAAGAGTTGGGAGATGCACTGGTAGCTTCTCTACACTTTGTTCTGCTAAGTTCCATGAATTTTGGTGTAGATATGTCACCTAGGATTGGGCATTTCACAGACAATCTCTGTGTGTGACAAGTTTTGGAACTTTGTAATAGATGCCATCTGTTGCAAGAGAAGCTTCTTTAATGAATGGTGACTAACATACATATCTATAAATATAAAGATCCATATTTAGCCCATAGTAAGAAATTACATTTGCCTGGGGATGTGACAATCTTGGGGTTTTCTCTAAGATCTATGACTTCTCCAACAATGTGTATTTGGCTCTGTTTACAGTACCACACATGAGTTCCCTCTCCTTGTGTGGGCTTTAAATCCAATTAGGTAGCTGTTGATGACCTCCAAGATAAAAGCGACACTACTTTCCCAGTATAGTTTGCTATGCTGGATATTGATGTTGTTATTAGGCCATAAATCTGGGATTGAACCCTGGATTGATGTTCTCTCTTAGCAGCTTACATGGTGTTCTCCAAAACTATGAGAGCTAGCCTTCAAGGAAATGATCTTCCAGATCAGTTCCAGCTCCATTGCTCCAAATCCCGTGTCTGAAGTATGTCCCGTCTTCAGCAGTAGAGACTTACTTTCAAGTTCTGGGATGCAAGCAAGGTCAGTGGCAGTAAGCTGTGTAATTTTGGGAGTCTCTTGGACTACCCTAGCCAAAAACTCAAAGGGAAGTTTCTCCTGTCTGGCACTGTTTCTTTCTTATATAGCCTTTTAGCTATTCATATGGACTCATGTAGAGATATGGTATATGTAATTTTCAGTAGGTTTTTAAACTAATATATTTCCCTCTGGATTCTCATATCAGCTAAGCCTTACTTATCACTGTCTGATGCTCTCTCTTCCCTCCCCAGTTAAAGTACCCCTATTCTTTCCCCTCACTCTTGATAATACTTGTCTCATATGGTCCCCCTCTCTTGGGTCCTTCTTCCCCTTCACCCCTATAGTTCCTTGTGTAAGCCACCCTCCCCCCTCTCATTTAAATACCCCCATTGTACCCATTTCCCCCTGAATAACATCAGTCTCCTGCTGTTCTTCCCTCTCAGGCTCCTTCTATCTCTTTACCTCCTGGATTCCTTTCCATTTCCCTGGTTCCTGCAGTTACATCTGGATATTTACCCACATATAAGGATTTGGTGCTAGGATGCACAAATGAGGGAGAACATACATCATTTGTTTCTCCGAGATGGTGTTCCTTCACTTAGTATAACTGTTAACAGTTCCATTCATTTACCTGCAAATTTCATCTTTCTTTACCACTGAGTAGAATTGCATTGTATCAAATTTTCATTCTCCCTTCATCAGTTGAGAAACACTTTGTTTGCTCCCATTTCTTAGCTACTGTGAAAAGAGCTGCAACAATTATGGATGTACAAGTATCTCTGCAGTTGGACAAGTCTTTTGGAGATATGCTAGGGAATGATATAAGTGGATCACAAGGTAAATTAATTTTTAAATATGCAAGAAAGATACACAAACTTAGCCCAGTTAACCATAAGAAAGAAATAGCAAATCCAAATAAACAAAATCAGGGATGAGAGGGGAAACATCATAACAGACACCAAAAAGATCTAGAACATTATTAAGGGGTATCTTAAAAATCTATACTCTATTAAATTTGAAAACCTGAAAGGAATGGATGAATACCTAAAATCATGGGAACCACCAAAGCTAAACCAGGAGGATCAACAGTTTAAACAGATCCATACCATAAAAGGAAACCGAAACAGTATTATAAAACCTCCAGACTGAAAAATACCCAGGCCCAGATGGGTTCATGTGGGGCTTTTCCCACGGTAGTCAGCCCCCTCTACTGAGAGTAAGTGCAATGGAGCAAAAGTCCACTCTGGGAGCACCTCAGAGGGCAAAACACAAAACTTTATTTTCCAGTACAGGGTATATAGGAAGCTTCTACTAATCAGCATAGAGAGCATTAGAGAGCATCCAATCACTGAAAAGGTCAACTTAATCATGCAGTTACATAGCGCTCAGCCTGCACGAGCTTCTGTAGATGTTTACATGATGTTTACAAGCTCAGCGCAGGGGGTGACTAATCATGGCAGGAAGGCTGCGTGTACCTGTTGCCAGGAAGGGTGCTATGTTGACGGTGCAGCAAGAAATTCAGCAACGTGGCTTACTATTCAGGCCTGGGAGTGGCCTACAGATTCACAGTGGAATTCTACCAGATGTCTAAAGAAGATCTACAACCAATAGTGCTTAAATTATTCAAAAGGATTGAGATAGAAAGGGAACCCCCAAATCTTTTTATGAATCCAGCATTACTATAATACCAAACCCAGTAAAGATATAATCAAAAAAGAAAACTACAGACCCATATCCTAATGAATATAGATGCAAAATTCTCACCAAAATTGCAAATCAATCAATCAGTCAGCTTTATTTCACAGATGTAGGGATGGTTCAATATATGTAAATCAATAAATGTTATAAATCATATAAATGGACTCAAGGTCAAAAATCACTTGGTGATCTCAATAGATGCGGAAAAGGCCTTTGAAAAAACCCAACATACATTTATGCTACAAGTCCTAGAGGGAAATGGGCTAGATGGAACATATTTCAACATAATTAAAGCTATACACAACAAGCTCAAGGTCAACATCATTCTAAATGGAGAAAAACGGGAAGCATTCCCATTAAATCAGGAACGAGGCAATGCAGTCCACTCTCTCCACTCCTCTATAAATAGTGCTTGACACTCTTTTTAGAGCAATAAGAAAATAGAAGGAAATTAAAAGAGTACTAATTGGCAAAGAAGAGGTCAAATTATCCCTATTTGCAGATGATATTATACATAAGAGATCCCAAAAGTTCTACTAGTTAACTACTAAAAATGATTAATACTTTCAGTAAAGTGGCAGGTTACAAAATCAGTCTATGAAATCTGTATACCAAAAACAAGCAAGCAATTGGAGGAGGAGTACATGGAACCCTTCCCATTCACAATAGCCTCAAAAATATATAGTAATAAACCTGACCAAAGATATTAATGATCTCTACAATGAAAATTTTAAATCTTTGAATAGAGAGATTTAGTAAGACACTAGGAGATGGAAGGATCTCTCAAGTTCATGGATTGGAAAAATTAACATTGTGAAAATAGCCATCATATCAAAAACAATATATAGATTCAATGCAATCCCAATCAAAATCCCAATGACATTCTTCACAGAATTAGGAAAAAAATCCTAAGGTTCAGAGGGAAGCACAAAAGAGCCTGGATAGCCAAAGCAATCATGAGCACAAAGAACAATGGTAGGGGTATTACCATACCAGATCTCAAACTATATAGCAGAGCTATAATAATAAAACAGCATGGTACTGACACGAAACAGACATACAGATCAATGGAAAATAATTGAAGACCCAAACATGAATACATACAGTTTCAGCCACCTGATATTTGACAAAGGTGCCAAGAACACACGCTGGAGGAAAGACAGGATCTTCCACAAATGGTGCTGGCAAAATTGGATCTCCACAAGTAGAAGAATGAAACTAGACCCTTATCTTTCAACTTGCATAAAAGTCAACTGCAAATGGATCCAAGACCTCAACATGAAACCTGAAATTCTGAAACTATTAGAAGAAAACTTAAGCAGTGCCTTATAAGACATGGATGTAGAAAGGACTTTCTAAATCAGACATCAGTTATTCAGGATTTAAGTGGAACATCATTAAACTAAAAAGCTTCTGTACAGCAAAATAAACGATTAAGGAAGTGAAGAGAAAACCCAGAGAGTAAGAGTGAATCTTTAGCAGCGACACATCTGACAGAGGTAACATCTAGAATAATAGATAAAGAACTCAAAAATAATCAAGAAAGCAAATGACTGTTTTGAAAGATGGGCTAGGGATCTGAACAGAGACTTCTCAAAACATTAAATAAAGATAGCTAAGAAACACCTTGGAAATGTCCAACATCCTTAATAATTAGGGAAATGCAAATTAAAACCACTTTAAGCTTTCATTTTGTTCCAGTCAGACTGGCTAACATGAAGAGAACAAATGATACCAAGTACTGGGAAGGGTGTGGGGAAAGGGGAACACGCATTCCCTGCTGTGAGATTAAAAGTCATGCAACCACTGTGGAAAGCAGCGTGGAAAACTCTTATAGCATATTCTTAATACATTTCTATCAAAATAAAAATATGTTACTAACAGAGACTAACAGAGTTCTTTAAAGAGTGATGCTTTTTGCTAACACCCTAACTGCAAAAGCACTTTTCCTGATTTGGGTGGTATTTTTAACTGGATTGGAGTGAGAATATTGCTATCGAAAAGTCAAAAGCTTCTGGCCATCAGTTTATGAGAGTTGCAAGTATTTTAAATCATGAATATATCTTTAAATATATTTTATATCATGTTAATATACTAAAGCTCATGGTGATGTAGAGTAATTGATTATGGCAGCACAAAGGAAGGCATTTTTAAAGCAGTGGATTTCAATTTGGTGTTGAATGTATTCTGTTTTCCAAGTCTAGTAGGACTGCAGGTTCATGTAGAACCTGAAAATCAGAGTAGATAATTAAGCCTATATTTCAAGCCACTTTAGGTTACTTGAAGGGTAAATACTTTAATGGATGCATTTTCTCTCTTGTTTCTTTTTTTTTTTTTTTTTTTTTTTNTTTTTTTTTTTAATTTTATTTATTTCTGTATGTGTATGAATGTACTGTCTGCATGCAGGTATGTGCACCCGTGTCATGCAATGGCGCGGAGATCAGAAGAGGGTGTCGGATTCCCCTGGAACTGGAGTTCTCCTGGAATTGGAGTTTCAGACGGCTCTCAGCCGCCATGTGGGTGCTGGAGATTGAACCCGGGTCCTCTGTAAGAGCGGTCGGCGCTCTTAACCGCTAGGCCATCTCTCCAGCCCCATCTCTCTTGTTTCTTTTCAGGTGCTTATGTGCAGACTTTATTAAGCATAAAGAAATGAGCCCAGTCTAAATTTATGACAAGTCTTTTATTCATAATAGAATAAAGCACAATTTTTACTTTCTCTGCATAAAATGCACATATACCTCCCATATAAATTTGAATTATTTTTCTCATTTTCTTAGACATAATGATTTCTTTGGAAGAATTCTAGCAGGATTTCTGAAGGAACACTGTGAAGGAAAACAAGGAAGAAATCATGAGTTTAGGTATTATTTCATTCTTTGAAGTTTAAGTCTTGCACAAACTGTATACATTTTCTTTCCTGTCCATGGAACGCTCAGAAATTTCTGGAATATTATTGCCTCTCCTTGCTGGCTGCCGTAAATACTCTTTCTGTTTTATTATTGATCAGTGTTTCTTAACCTTCCAACATTGGTACTAGATGTTTTTGATGTTGTTGTGGGGGGCATGTCTGTGTATTACAGTGTTATAGTACTTATTTCTGGTTTTACCCAGTAGATGTCGGTAGCACTGACTTCTACTTGTGACACCCTCCACTATCTCCACACTTCCCTATACATCACTTGGATCCAAAACATTGTGGTTGTGAAATGCTGACGTTACTTGCATTATCTTTTTTCTTTCTTAATAAAAGGAGAAGTTTATTGAGTTTACAGTTGATGATTCCAGAAGAGTTAGAGTCCATCATGGTGGGAAGGCATAGCAGCAGGAGGTGTTGGAACATGAGCAGAAAGCAGAGGTTCACATCTTCAAGCAGGCACAGAAAGCAGTGACTGGGGATTGGCAAGGCTTTTTGAAATCTCTAAGCCTGCCCCAGCAGGGAGCTTCCTTCAGCATGACCACACCTTCTAAGACTTCCCAAAACAGTGCCACCAAAAGCTTAGCAAACCACCTTTAACCGTACATTGTTGACTATTCATCAACAATCAAAACGGATTTATTCCATCTGTACAAGAATGTCTCAGTATATACAAATCAACAAATGTGATGCCTTACATAACAAAATATAAATATTCCAATAGCTCCTAAATAAAAAGAATTTGACAAGGCTCAACATTCCTTTACCATTAAAAAAAAATGAGGTAATGAAGGAATGAATGTATCTGAACACATTGAAGTTCTTGGATTACAAATCTGCAGCTTCCTTTTTTTCAAAAGCCAATTTTTATTGAACCTTTGTGCATTTCATACAAAATTTACAATCAATTTAGACCCAATTTCCCTTTCCTTGCTCCCCCCCAACCAGAGCTCATGCATTCTGCCAAACATGTTTTTCATCTTTCTCTCAGTCTCTTTTAAAATTTTTGATGCAGAAGTTTACTGTTTCCAGCAGAAGTTCACTGTTTCAGGCAGTTCTTTCACCCAGCCTTATTGTTGTTGACTTGCATTATCTTTCTAACATTAATTTTATCAATGGTTTCCAGGGAACCCGGGGGTTATTCTAGTCTTTGATTTCATCTGTAACATCTATTATAGAGTATTGAAATTTTATTCCTCATTTCCAAATGTTTTCTTAATTCAGAATTTGAGATTCATAGAGCTATAACTTATCCAGCCAGGAAATTACAGAAACTTGCCTCGACTCTAACGAGCTTTGTATTTTATAAACCTCGTTTATTTTCACCTGTTGGATTTACTAATAGTACTAAACATTTTACTTCTTTCTTACTCTTCTGTCTAAAAGTATGCCCCTTCTCCATGATTCTTTTTTCATTGTCTGTAGTTCCAGTCTCCAATCCATCCCATTGACATTTTGAACAGTGCAGGAGAAAAGCTTTAATGTCCATTATTTTTTTTTTCTATTTAGCTATTTTATTTATTGAAAAAATACTGCACATTTTCTAGGGTCAAGCACTTTACAAGATATACAATATTTCATAAAAATATGAATACTTGTAAGTATTGAATCAAATATCAGTTGACACAGAGGAATTTTAAAAAAATCTCAGTAGGACATTAATCAAAATTCTCATAGTTTAATCTGTCCTGCACCTCCCACTCACCAGCTCACATGCAGTTTTGTGGCTATTTGCTGGATTGGCTTTCTCCTCTTTTCAGATTCTCTGTTTTTATTTGTCCAGAACTTTTTTTTTTTTTTTAATTTTTTTTTATTAATTTTATTTATTTCTGTATGTGCATGAATGTACTGTCTGCATGCAAGTCTGTGCACCCGTGTCGTGCAATGCCACGGAGGTCAGAAGAGGGTGTCGGATTCCCCTGGAACTGGAGTTCTCCTGGAATTGGAGTTTCAGACGGTTCTCAGCCGCCATGTGGGTGCTGAGGATCGAACCCGGGTCCTCTGCAAGAGCGGTCGGCGCTCTTAACCGCTAGGCTATCTCTCCAGATTCTCTGTTTTTATTTGTCCAGAACTATTTTTATAAATAGATATTTAATAATATTACCATCTGACTTGCCGGCCCCCCACCCATCCTGTAGAATCATCTATCATCTTTGCATTCTAGAATGTTCACATAGTGTACTTTGCAACCTCACTTTGTTTATTTCCTTTATTAACTATGTGGATACCTGACCATTTTTAGGTCATCCTGGCCGACTGTGATGTAGTATCCCTTTGGTCACCTGGTCTCTATTACCAACTGAATTGGGGTTATCTGGGTTTCCTTTTCCCTAATATAAGGAATTATCTATGAAGATACACTTGCTGTACCCATTATCTTAGTCGTTCCCCAGAACTCTTCTTTTTGCGGGCTCAAGATACTTGCTTCCCTTACAAATGCTTTTATAGAACAGTCCTGGCTAAGAGAAATTTTATGTACTTTTTTTTTTATCTAGTAGCTATATAAATTAAGAGAAGAATATATAGTTGAATTTGGTTTTAAAAACTTTTCCTTTGAGACAGGTCTCCCTACACTCCCAGCTTGTCTGGAACTAGCTTTATAGACCACTCTGGCTTTGATCTCATAGAGATTTACCTGCCTATCTCCTGATAAAGACATGAACCACTATACCCATGCAATTAAAATTTTTTCATTTATTTGGTGTGCGTGTGCGTGTGTGTGTGTGTGTGTGTGTATGTGTGTGTGTGTGTGTGTCATATGCCATGCATGCACGTGGAAGTAAGAAGGCAACTTTTGAGGTCAGTTCTCCCCTTTCACCATGTGGGTCCTGGGTATCAAAATCAGCTGTCAAGCTAGGCAGCAAGTACCTTAACCTGCTGAGCCATCTTATTGCTGCCTGAAATTAATTTTATTTAACCATATATTTACAAATTACTCCCATTTCTATAAATAACCAATGTAAATTTCTAACGCATTTGCTTGTTCTTCATGATTCACTCTTGAAATCAGGCTTAATTTTTTGTTCATAGTTCCTCTCAGTTCAGACTTGCCATGTTGCAAATACTCAGTAGCCCCATGTGCCAGTAGATACCCTATTGGGTAGCAAAGACTTAGAATATTACCAACTCTTCAGGTCTATCACACCCAAGGTACAGAATGTTGCCAGCCAAGGGACTATGGTGTTTCCAAGACCTCCAATCCCAAAATGTAATAACTTTTTGTCATCTTTTAAAACGTTACTTTTATCATTGGAAAATCTAACTGAGTTTGTGTTCCACAGAAACAAAAGAGTTGTTCCTGTGGAATTCTTTACTGCATTGCACATAATGGTCTGAGGTTTACACTATTATGTCCCCATAAAGCATGCGTACATCTCCTAACAAGACTGCCATTCATTTTTACAATAAATGCTGCACAGAGGTATTAGGGTCTGTGAACTGACAATTGATTTACTGCCTGGGAAATTATTCTTTATTGATTTATATTACATGGAGGTGACTGTAAATCCATAGCCTCTCTAATCAGAGAGAAAATGCTGAAGCTAGTGTCATTCTTATTTAGACAGGCAATTCAAAGAAGGAGAATTGGTTTAGCACCCTAGATGACATTTACATACTATTCAATTATGAATTCAATAATCCATAAATTATAATACATAAAGCAAGTAAGAACAGGATAGTTACTAAATATAACTACAATGAAGTACCCTTTATACAAACATTTTAACTATCAACTTTGCATTCCCTTTCTTTGTTGAACTGGACACAACTTGTTTTTTTTTTTTCCCCAGGTTTTTCTGTTATCCAACTTGTTATCAACACATTGAAAATGCAAAAATATTTGAAGTGAGCAAAACCTTTGAAATGAAAATTATTAGAAGTTGATTAATCAGGTTAGGGAAGCTTTCTCCAAACCATATTAACATGATTTGCTCATTTCCATGAGCTACTTCAGAAAGCTTTGTAAAATTGGGAAGGAGCTGAGTGAGATCACCCGCTGCCTTGACTTGCTTTCGTGAAATTCCTTTTGTAACCTGTTCAGATCAAGTCAGTGAAGAGAGTAACCTGAATTTAATTGAAATTTAAAGAGATGAAATGCAGCAACATGTTCCATCAATGTCTGGACAGAGAGCAGTGGAGCTGGTAGGTATACACACTCAGTCCTTCCAGGCTTCTGAACTGAGTTTGGCCAATCTACAATTTACTTTAGAGAGAAGGCCATGTTTCACTGTGCTTTTTCTTCTCACAGACAGAGGACATTGTATTCTGAAATTTTATCCATGACCTTCAGAAAATCTGTGATATAGAAGGTAGGTCTATTGTTCAATGTACTGTGCCACTGTCCATGCTTAGAAAATGGCAGGTTTCAGCCAGGCGTGGTGGTGCACACCTTTAATCCCAGCACTGGAAAGGCAGAGGCAGGTGGATCTCTGTGAGTTCAAGGCCAGCTTGATGTTCCTAGTGAGCTCCAGGCCAGCTGGGACTAAAGGGAGATCTTGTCTCAAAAAGAGAAAAAAAAAAAAAAAAAAAAAGGAAATGGCAGGTTTCAATGAATGCTAGATAAACGAATGTTCTCAAGTTGTGTCAGCAGGTTTAGTGAGTATCTTGGAATGCTCTATTTTGTTCAAAGAAAAATGTTTTATTTTACTTAGTTTCTTATGTTGTGTACCCAATGTGGTCCCAATGTAGTCATCAGCTTGTGGGCGTGTGCATGTGTGCAAGTACAGAAGTGTTTGCTATCGGAGTTCCAGATTCCGATCTGATTGCCCCAATTGTCCCAAGTGACATTTTCCACTTCTGATTTTCTTTTCTGTTAATTCTCATTCTTTTTCTTGCCCCTAAGCATCTTTCTCTTCCTTTGATTTGCTCAAGTGGAAGCTTGGAGAGAAGATTCACACCTTGAAAAGATAACATAAAAGATGGTATCTGACATCCATGTAAGGACACTTCCCATGAGATATTTAAATCAATTGTTTGTTGAAGCAACGAACATGATGGGTTTGGCTCTGGGCTGTAGCTACACACAGAGAGGCCTTGTCCTATGACGCTTAATCAGGAAGTGGCTAAGCACATATTTTTAAGGTGATTTAAGGTGGTTTGGTTTTTTGTCAAGTAATTCCACCAAAAAGAAAATTAGCTGCATCATATTAAATGGGTCTGTAAAACCCTGGGGAGTGAGACCTGGCATGTTGGCTCTGGTTTTCCTTACTGGACCCAGGTTTGAGGTTCCGTTGGGTGAGCAGGAAGGGAAATAAAGGCACTGGTTTTTCATCAACAAATCCAGACTACTCGTCTCTCACTCTACCAAACATAAAAGCACTGTCATCCCCATAAATAATGTGTAATTCTATGCATCTCTAAAAACAAAGCACACATCTAGATCTTTTATTTATCACACGGTGCACCATTGGGTTTAGTATTTTCCCCATTCTATTATGTTTATTTTTTAAAGATCTAAACAACAGAGATACTAGGTCGTTAAAACCTGAAAACCAGATATTTTTTGGTGGTTGTAGACAAGTAATTTAATGAAAATGCTACTGAAATGCTTTTTCCTCTATGAAAACTAGTAAATCAATTACAAAAGCAATTTCCTTACACAGTATGATTTTATTGTGTTTGACCGGGGCATTTGATAAGTATTAGTTCTTGCTGAGAGCAAAGAGTAAATTTTATTTTAAGCTTTTCTTTCATACAAACTGTACGAGAGACATTGCCAGGGCAGCTGGACAGCAGCCCTACTTTGTTGTAGGACCACAGAGACAATGGGGGTGGGCCAGCCTGGTTCCCTCAGTGTCTACACTATACAAATGTAGGATCCCCTGGTTAACCTCATTCCTATGGCAGTGGATGTCGTGGGATTCCTTCTTCCCTTCTCCCCAGCAATTTTTACATTACTAAATCCAATTCAAACAAAACAAATATCTGATAATACACAGAGAACAGACATACATACAAGTATGCATGTATATACACAAACACACAACACACATACACACAATGCATACATGTACACATACACTGGCACACGCATGTACATATATACATATACACATATGCATACACATACACACATACACACATGCACATGTGTACACACAGACACAAACACACACATGTAGGTTGATTTGTGAACAAATGAATGTATAGATTTAGCTGTGGATTTTGTTTCTGCCTCTGAGCTTGATAGAGAGATTGTCCTTGGGCCTAATTGTATAAAAGCATCAAAAAGCTTGGAAACATTTTGCTCTGTGTCTCATCTTGTCCTAAGACTGATTTGATTCATATTCTCCACTTCCCTTGCCCCCCCCCCCATATATCTTGCATCCTCACCAATGACTGAAGATCTGCCACATAGTGGTTAGAGTTCTGGGTGACGTCATAGTGTTCCGCCTGAGTTATGAGATTCTGACCGTGATAGTATCTGCACTGTTCTCATAGGATTTTAGTAAGAGTTAAATGAGTTAATGGGCACGCTCACCAAATTTGAGCTAAAGAAAGTGCTAGAAAGAATGTGATATACTGGTTTATGATAGGAACTCAGATGAGAGGGTATAATAATGTCTTGATGACTTTATCCACTTGTGGACTTCCCATGCAGGGTCCTGGGATCCTCCATTCTAACTGCACAGTTAGAACTGTCTATACACCTCATTGTGTTATATTAAAGCTATGTATTAAAATACCAACCTTCCCTACCTCCTAATGCACACAAGTTCTTTTATAGTAGAAAATACTTCTTAATTTAGTTTTCATACCACCTAGTCCTGTTTTTGGAACTGAGATGGAATGGAAAAATGATTCCTAGATAAAGGTATTTCCCAGAAATAACTGAAATGGCCTTTTCATGACTACATAAGAAATTAATTGTATAAGATGGAGACATTCAAGACAGTGACCATAGAGAAAAATAGATGAGTGGGGGTGATGAGGAGGAAGGGTAGAAAGATTTGAAAATCACTTAAAACTTCCCACAAAATTGTGTATTTTACAAAGCATTAAAAACAATTTGCAGGCTTTGTTGACAAACTCTTTAATGTCTACCTGAAGAATTTTGTAGTAATCCAAGTTTTAGAAAAAACCGAAATCTGCCAGGCATGGTGGTGCAGGGCTTTAATCCCAGCACTCGGGAGGCAGAGGCAGGTGGATCTCTGTGAGTTCAAGGCTAGCCTGGTCTACAGAGTGATCTCCAGGCCAGCTGGGACTAAAGGGAGACCCTGTCCCAAAAATACTAAAATAAATAAATAAATAAATAAATAAATAAATAAATAAATATAACTGAAAATCATGTAATTGTTCAGGCATTTAGTGAATCATGTTAGTGTGCTACCAGAAGCCTACAAAGGAGAAAATTATACATATTTATGGGGTACTATGGGGTAAATGATGTCTCACTATATGCATGCAGCATCATGTGAATTTTATACTTTATTTAATCAAATGAAAATTAAATAATTAATTAATTTATTGCAGGACTCTAAAACCATGAGGAAGGTTTCAATGCTGTTCAACACCACATTTTGGAAATCTGATACGTATAATGTAAAGAGAAGTGTTAGCAAGCAATAGCTGGCAAACTTGGCCTATAGTGTCCCTAAGAATGTTTAATGGTGAAGTGCTGTTTTACAACTACATTGCTAAGACCTAGTGGTTCAATGAGAAGCTTGACAAAAATGATCCCTGAACTGGGCTGGAGAGATGGCCTAGCAGTTAAGAGCGCCGACCGCTCTTGCAGAGGACCCGGGTTCGATCCCCAGCATCCACATGGCAGCTGAGAACCGTCTGAAACTCCAATTCCAGAAGAACTCCAGTTCCAGGGGAATCCGACACCCTCTTCTGACCTCCGCGGCATTGCATGACACGGGTGCACAAACTTGCATGCAGACAGTACATTCATACACATACAGAAATAAATAAAATTAATAATAATAAAAAAAGATCCATGAACTAAAGGAGCATTCAGTCTGGCAAAGGATACAGAAAACTAGACAGGTGGCATTAGGTATGATATGAATTATGAGGTTATACAGGTTGTCTCCCAACCTAAAGAATCTGGCAAGTTCTTCCCCAAAGATCTGTGAAATACATTGACATCTGCAAAGTAAGTAGGGAATAGCCCGAGAAAAGAAGGAGATAATTTGTTTAAAGGAGGAAAACATTTTAGTAAGTTTGTAGTGTGAAATTCAAGTGGGTGAAAATGTCAAAATTCACAGGGGACTAATCAGAACTCAATAATGCATGCACTTGTGAGCTACACGATGTCAGAATTTAATGTAGATAAATATTTGCATCAACTTGTCTTTACATAATTGAGCCCAGGACAAAATAGTGGAAGATCATTAGAACATGTTTTGATTTTATAGTGGAAGATCATTAGAACATGTTTTGATTTCACATCCGAGAGTTATTTATGTTCCAAGGATGGTGGAGAAAATAAGGAATTAAGAGATGTAAGAAATACTCAGAGATAGAATTTACAGGTGTTGATTGTTTAGAAGCATAGGATTATGGGAGGGGGTAGATTTAAGTTACATAATGATTTTTGGCTAGAGCACTTTGCGTAGGCAGAAAAAGTATAGTATTTTCAGAAATGGATAGCAAAGAGGGAGAATAGTTTGGAAAACATTAGTGGTGGGTATGGTTTTAGGTATTCTGAGTTTGAAACATCTTTGTAGCGTCCAAGTAGAAATAAAATGGTCACAAGGAGAGAGAGGAAGCTTAGAGGTATAGAATCAAGAGCAAGCTACATATAGACAGTAATTGATTGGCAAAAGATAGGTTGGCCTTGGAACTACAAGGAGAATGGAAAACAGTGTTGCACGGAACTCTGGGGGATACAAATTGTTTTCCTTGAAATCAATTCTACTGAAGTTTAACTTCTACACACTAACAATTATCTATTAAGTTACTATTTCAATGATTTTGATATATGTATACTGTACTTCCATAACCAGCATGATAACCAAAGTAACAGAACATATTCAGAGGAATGCTACCCTTGGCTTGTAACATCTGGCAGTTTAATTGTTAGGAATTCTGGATGGCTGCTAACCACAGGCATTATTTTTAAATTGTATGATCTTGCATACAATAAATTACCACAGAACAAAACATATTCAGAAGACTTCCTTGTTATTTATTTCACCCAAACACCAGAGAATACACTTTCTACTCAGTGCCCCATGAAACATTCTCCAAAATAGATCACATACTGGGACACAGAAAAAAAAAAAAACTCTACAGATACAAAAAGATTGAAATAATTTCATGCATTCTATCAGACCACAGTGCAATAAAGCTTAATATCAACACCAGAATAAGCCTAACTATCTACAAGAACACATGGAGATTAAACAACACATTCCTGAATAATGAATGGGTCAGGGAAGAAATAAAGAACTAAATAAAAGTATTCATGGAACTAAATGAAAAAGAAAATACAACACAACAAAACCTGTGGGATACTTTAAAAAGAGTCCTAAGAGTGAAGTATATAGCCTACATTAAGAAAAAAAAAAAAAAAAAGAAAGGGAACAAATAAACAATCTAACATTGCAACTAAAAAACACTTTAGAGACAACAACAAATGAAACCTAAATCCAACAAACAGGAAGAAGTAATAAAAATTAGAGCAGAAATCAATGAAATAAGAACAAAGAAAACAATACAAAGAATCAATGAATCCAAAATCTGGTTCTTTGAAAGGATAAACAAGATAGACAGACTTCTAGCCCAGTTAACCAAAAGAAAGAAACTCCAAATCAATAGTATTTGTGATGAAAAGGGAAACATCACAACACAAAAAGAAAATATCCAGACAATCAAGGGAGTGAAGAGAAAACCCACAGAATGAGAGAAAACTTTCACCAGTGATACATCTGACATAGCATTAATGTGCAGAATATATAAACTACTCAAAAAAAAAAAAAAAACAAAGAAGGAAACAAATGACTCACTCAAAAGATGGAGTAAAGAGCTGAACAGAGACTTCACCAATAAGGAAATAAATATGGCTGGAGAAACATCTTAAAAAGTGTTCAACATTGTTAATAATTAAGGAAATGCAAATTAAAACCACTCTAAGATATCATCTCACTCTGATAAGACTGGCTAAGATCAAGAAAAAAAGGCATCAAATGCTGGAAAGGTTATGGGGAAAGGGGAACACTCATCCACTGCTAGGGGGAATATAAACTCATACAACCACTGTGAAAATCAGTGTGGAAAACCCTTAAAAGATTCAAAATGAGCCTACCATCTGACACAATCATAGAACTCCTGGGTATATAACCACAAGACTCATCCTACTGCAAAGATACATGCACATCTATGTTTGTTGCAGCTCTCTTCACAATAGCAAAGAGCTGGAAGCAATCCAAATGCCCCTCCACTGAGAAGTGGATACAAAAATGTGGTACATCTACACAATGGAGTTCTATGCGGTGGTAAAGAAAGATGACATCATGAACTTTGCAGGTAAATGGGTGTCACTGAAAGCCATTATGCTAAGTGAAGTAACACAGTCCCAGAAAAACAAATGGGGAATGGTTTACCTCATTTGTGGATGCTAGCACCAAATCCCCAGTTGAAAGGCAGCCTGAACAATGTTATTGTTATATTTCTTTTTGTCTGAAAGCAACTGTGCTTGTTATAATGTGAATCTCTTAATGGGCTCTAGAATTAATTTACCACTTATTTTCAGACTTTGTAATTGCCATATATGGGTGGATGTTATATATTCATGTTTTAGAATAATATAAAATTAAAGGGAAAATGTGGATTCCTAGACATAGTTTGACATTAACATACAGTGTATTCTCAGAGGTCATAATTTTGGTATATATGTGACATTTATATATAGGCATATTTTGGAGCAACACAAATGGGAGGGAACAACAACAACATAGGACTGGGTCAAAGAACTGACTGAAACAGGTAAATTCTACCCCAAACAATAAACCTCTTTAGAGAAAAACCTTAAAAAGATTGAGAAAAAGATGCAAGACATGTATGGAAGAATGCATGAACTAGGGTGGGGTGGGGGGCAGGGAAGAAAGGGGAATATGTCTACATTGGACTGAAAATGATGTATGAAATACAAAAACATCAATAAAAGTATTTTATTAGAATATTTTATTTTGTTTTTATTTGTGTGTGTATGTGTGTGTGTATGTGTGTGTGTGTGGGGGGGGGTGTAGTGATTGTTGAGGCCTGCAGAAGCCAAGAAAGGGTGGAGAGCCCTGGAGATGTAGTTACAGGCAATTGTGAGCCACCAAAGGGTGCTGACAGGTAATCTCCTGTCCTCTGGAAGAGCAATATGCACTCTTAACTGCTGAGCCATTTCTCCAGCTCCATCATGTTTTTGATTTTGAATTGGGCAAATTTTAACTTGGAAAAGGAAGGCAACATTCTTTATGAGTTTGAACATTTGTAACAGCTCAGAAGAGTTACCATGTATTTTTTTTTTTATTCTGGACTTACATACATATTTGAAGAATGCTTATTTTTATACCTAAAGATTCTTGTATGTAAATATATATTTTTATTCATTCTGACAACAAATTAGTGCAGTAGATCTATGACACTGATAACAGAAGATCTCTCCCAGCAATCTTTCTGTCTTTTTTCTTGTTAGAACTGGCAAAGAAATGCTGTCATGTACTATAATTGTGCTGTAATTATTCATTTTTGTTGAGGATATGTAAGATTAGATAAAGATGACTTCTAATTTCTTTCCTTTTAATTTATAGAGTTAGACCTCACTGTTAGACCCAAGGTGAACTAATTACTGACACAGTTATGAGGAGTCAGTTCCACCTTGTCTTCCTTAATTAATTCACCCCCTGTACTGTATTTCTATGCAAAGAAGAAGCTTTTGGCTTGAAGCCTGTGAGGAAGGGAGAAAAAGAGAAATTCCATCTAAGGTCTGAAGAAGACTGTCAGCTGTACTGAGCGATGACCAGAGAAATGCTCCTACAGTTAGCACCACTGCTCACTGGAGTCACCCTGAAGTAATATTTGACTTCTTACTTCTAGGCATCTTTTTCTTAACCTCATCATGAACTACTATGTCTGTATTTTAGAATCATTAAAGATACATTACAAAAGAGGCATTTGCTAATTTTTTAATCTTTTAAAGAAATACAAATTGGACTGAAAGATAATGTATGAAATACACAATTCATCAATAAAAGTATTTTAAAAAATACAAATGGAAGACAAAACCTTTTAAGAAAGTGACTTATATGAGATATTATGAACACACATTAGTGATATTCAGAAAAAAATAGACAAAGAAAGAGATTAGGCTGAGTGAACAAGGATAAATCAAGCTGAAGCTGGTTCCGAGCCTCATCTCTACTGGATAAAATTCACATTGCTTGAGGTACTTTACATGTAACTGTAAGAAAATAATAATCATTAGCTTTACCCATCTATGAATCCTGTGGACTACAACAACTTGCCTGTTAAGATATGTCAACTGGTGCAATAGTGGCATAAAAATTATGAAAGTAACCAA
>VZQC01005070.1:6205145-6293647 GCA_009823505.1 Rhizomys pruinosus | reverse complement strand
TGTTATCTTCCAGGTCTGATATTCTTTGTTCTGCTTCCTCCATTCTGCTTCTGAGGCTTTTTCCATTCCTTTCCTCTTGATTGGATGAGTGTTTGATTTCCTTTTTCATTTCCTCTTCTGATTTCTTTAGTATTTCTACTTCCTTTTGGAGCTTCTCAATCTCTTCCTGTAGCTCTTTGTTTCACTGGCTGGTTTCCTTATCTTTTTCAGCATGGGATCTTTTCAGTGTTTCTACTTCCTTCCAGAGCTTGTCATTCTATCTCTCTAGGTTCTTCTTGAGTTCTTCATTCTCTTTTCTTAGTTCTTTGATTTGCTCTTCATAATCTTGTAGTTCTTTAAGTATGTTCACAAGTGTGTTTCTGATATCTGTTTCCTGGGCCATCCCTAGGGGGATCCTACTGTAGGAATCTTCCATAGGGTTGGTAGAGCTTGGTGGGGGATTATTCTGCCTCTTTCCTGTGTTGTCTCTTCTTCGTGTTCCTGGCATATGGTCTTCTCCTTGCCTGTATTCCAATGTGAGTACTAAATGCCTCTTCACTGTGTTGAAGGCTTGCTTTGCTTGCCTCCTTCAGATGCCTTCATAATCCCAGTCCTTGGGGGCAGTGTGTGTGGGGGTGCTCTTTAGCCTGCCCTGGTACCTATCCTTCAGCTGGTCTTGGGAGATCTCAGATCTCAAGTCTCACACAACCCTACCTTTTATACCAGCTGGGAGGATAACTCCACCCCCACAGCCACAAAAGCCAATTAAGCCAAAGACAACTGGATTAACTGATTAAGTAGATTAAGTCAATCAACAATCAGCCTTGCTGAAGCACCCAGCTCCTACCTACCTACCTGCGCTTGCTTCAGCTGGTCTCGGGAGATCTCCAAGAACTGATCTTAAAGTGAGGGACTTTGGATAGGCTGACCAGAGAATGGTGGACGAACTTGCATCAAGGAACCCCGTGGGAGATTAATTTGGTACAATAGGCCTTAACACAAATACAGAATGTATGAACTCCATGGAGGGTGCTATGGGAGAAGGGTGTGTAAAGATGATTAAGACTGATTGAGATGTTATGTATGAAATACACAAAATTTCCACAATGGAGAAAAGACATTTTCAGCAAATGGTGTTGGCAAAACTGGATTGCCACTTGTAGAAGAATAAAGTTAAACCCCTACCTCTCACCCTGTACAAAAATCAACTCCAAATGGATCAAAGGTCTTCAACATGAAACCCAAAACTCTGAAGGTGATAGAAGAAAAAATTGGTAGGAACCTATAAGACATAAGCATAGGAAAAAACTTTCTAAATCAGACAGCAGCTGCACAGGAAATAAGGTCAACAACTGTCAAATGGGACCTCACTAAACTCAAAAGCTTCTGTGCAGCAAAAGAAACAATCAAGGAAGTGCAGAGAAAACCCACAGGTGAAAGAGGTGACCTTCACCACTGATACATCTGAGCATTAACTCCCAGAATGTATAAACTACTCAAAAAACAAAGAAGAAAGAAAACAAATGACTCACTCAATAGATGGAGCAAAGAGATGAACAGAGACTTCACAAGTGGGGAATTAGAGATCTCTGAGAAACATTTTAAAAAGTGTTCAGTGTTGCTAATAATTAAGGAAGTGCAAATTAAAACAACTTTAATATATCATCTCACTTCAATAAGACTGGCTAGGATCAAGAAAACAAATGATACCAAATTCTGGAGAGGTTGTGGGGAAAGGGGAGCACTCATCCACTGCCGGTGGGAATGTAAACTCATACAACCACTATGGAAAGCAATGTGGAGAACCCTTAAAAGACTCAAAATGTCGGGGCTGGAGAGATAGCCTAGCGGTTAAGAGCTCCGACTGCTCTTGCAGAGGACCCGGGTTCGATCCCCAGCACCCACATGGTGGCTGAGAACCGTCTGTACCTCCAATTCCAGGATAACTCCAGTTCCAGGGGAATCCGACGCCCTCTTATGACCTCGCAGCATTGCACAACACGAGTGCACAGACCTCCATGCAGACAGTACATTCATACACATAAAAATAAATAAATAAATAAAAATTAAAAAAAAAAAGACTCTAAATGAGCTTACCACCTGACCCAGCCATACCACTCTTGGGTATGTACCCACAAGGCTCATCCTACCGCAGAGATACATGCGCAGCCATGTTTATTACAGCGACGAAGAGCTGGAACCAACCCAAATGCCCCTCAACTGATGAGTGGATAGAGAAAATGTACATCTACGCAATGGAGTTCTATGCAGCAGTAAAGAAAGATGACATCATGAACTTTGCAGGTAAATTGATGGAACTAGAAGATATTATGTTAAATGAAGTAACACAGTCCCAGAAAAGCAAACTAGGAATGGTGTCCCTCATCTGTGGATGCTATTGCCACGTACCTAATTGTAAGGCAAACTGAGCAAAGTTCGTGTTATATTCTTTGTGATCTGAAAACAACTGTGCTCTTATATTATGAATCTCTTAACGGGTTCTAGAGCTACCATTTATTTTCAGACTTAGGAATTTTTGGTATTTTGTTGGAGGGCATGTATACATATTTTAGGGTAATATAGGATCAAAAGAATGAGAGAGGGGTGAAGAGATGGCTCAGTGGTTAAGAGCTCCGACTGCTCTTGCAGAGGACATGGGTTCGATTCCCAGCACCCACATGGTGGCTAAGAGCCATCTTTAAGCCAGGCATGGTGGCATGAGCCTTTAATTCCAGCACTTGGGAGGCAGAGGCAGGTGGATCTCTGTGAGTTCAAGGCCAGCCTGGTCTGCAGAGTGAGTTCCAGGCCAGCTGGGGCTACAGGGATACCCTGTGTCAAAAAAGACAAATAAATAAATAATAAATAAATAAAAAAAGATTGAGGGAAAAAATACGCAAAATTTCAATAAGCAAAAAAAAAAATAGTACATAAGAAAAGAGAATGAGCATGCTGGAGAGATAGCCTAGCTGTTAAGAGCACCGACTGCTCTTTCAGAGGACCCGGGTTTGATCCCCAGCACCCACATGAGGGCTGAGAACCATCTGTAACTCCAATTCCAGGAGAATTCCAGTTCCAGGGGAATGCAAGACCCTCTTCTGACCTCCGCGGCATTGCACAACATGGGTGCACAAATCTACATGCAGTCGGTACATTCATACACATAAAAAATAAATAAATAAATAAAATAAAATAAAGAGAATGAGCAAGGACTTAACATGTTGTAAATTAGATGTAATGAAAGTAAATTTATTGGAAAAACAATTACAGAATTGATATACAATTTCATTTGCAAATATTTGCTTGAACTGGGATCATAGTTAATACTGGGTATATCAGAGTGGTTAAAATCTGTGAATGCATTTGGTAAAAGTTCATTTCCTATATGAAACCTACAACATAGCGCATTCTTGCTACGGTTTGAGTAATTGTATCTCCTCAAATTCATTATTAAAATCTAACCCATAAGGCTATAGTACCAAAGGGTGAGAGATTAGAGAAGTGGTTAGATTATGAGGTTGGAACTCTGTTGAATGGGGTTAGCACACTTATAAAAGCTTTCCAGAGAGCTTCTTTGATCTTTGTCTCTACAGTTCAAGGAGAGCAAGACAGTTGTATATTCAATTATACATGTCCTGTGACTTTATCAGTTAAAAAATAAATGAGTTTAACTTTATCCATAAAGTTAAACTCGTATTTCTATATATACACATAGCTTCTCAGAGTGCTGGTTCTTAAGTATTTATGAGAACACCACTGATCATATCCATTTTCTCAAAGTTCCCTCATGACCCTCTTCCAGTTGTCTGCATCTCTGTTTCCAGCCAGAGATGATCTGTTTTCTTTCAATACTCAGCTTTGTTACCTGCTATGGAATTTCATGTAAACAGAACCATGCTGTTTTGTATATTGCTCCTTTTGCTTAGCATCATGTTTTTTGAGATGTATTCGTGTGGTTATATCTACCACATGTATAGTCATTTGTTTTATTTTTATTGTTAAGTAGTATTCTGTTGTGGATGTGCAACTATTGTTTTTTTTTTCATTCATATGTTAAGGGATTTTGTTTTTAGTTTGGGGCTATTTTGAATAAAGCAGCAGCTTATTGTGATATTGTGGAAGTTTGTTTATTATTTCTTTTTAGGTAAATACTGGAGTAGTAGAATGGAATTTTTGCATCCTAAAGAGTTGCTAAACTTTTCCGAAGTGGCTGTACTAATTTTTTTTTATTTTGTTTATTTTTTATGTGTATGAGTGTACTGTCTGCATGTAGGTTTGTGCACCCGTGTCGTGCAATGCCATGGAGGTCTTTAGAGGGCGTTGGATCCCCCTGGAACCAGAGTTAAAGATGGTTCTCAGCCACCATGTGGGTGCTGGGGATTAAACCCAGGTCCTCTGCAAGAGCAGTTGGCGCTCTTAACTGCTAGGCCATCTCTCCATCCTGGCTGTACTAATTTTTATTCCACATAGTGTTGAGATGGAAAACTCAGAGCTGATTAAGAAACAAAACTATGAAAACCTTGTCTTAAAGAAACAGCTCCTTGTTATTCTAAGAAAACAACCCCTGCTTACCCGAGGAAACAACTGTTTGTCTAACTTTTGCTTCTGCTTCACTAAACCCATTTCTGCTTGGCATTCCAGATCATGCTCTCCTGACATGCAGGTTTAGAGACACCTGTACGTGGGCCAGAGTCCCATAGGCAAGAATTTAAACCATCTAATGATAGAAAGAATCTGGAATGACACTGAACTGCCTATAAACATGGTGGCCAAGTGATGGCTAGATTCTTGGGCTTTGGAGACAATGGCTGTGAGTCTATTGCCACAGGAATAAAGATCTGATTTCTCTATGCAGTCTCCAGTGCCTGTTCTGAGAGCAGCATGCCTAGTAACAGTGTTGCTGGAGAGTTCTAGGAGCAAGAGTTCATCACAAACCCTGCGTTTTGCCTGCATTTTTAAATGTAATCTTTCTAGAATGTGTGTATTGGTACTTCATTGTAGCTTTAATTAAAATGCCTGTTGTGAAGGAATAAAGATGAACTGAAATATCTGGAAGTATAAAGAAGGGAGCCCTGTGAGAAGAGGGATCTGAGGAACAGAGAGGGCAGTGTCCCATGAGCTCTAGGTTAAGGTGGAGAAAGAATGCTTCCTTGGATTTAGTGGTAGAAAAATGATTTTCTACTTTGATATGAGCAGTTATAGAGAGGATATTGAAATTATTCAGTTTGGGCAGACCATATGTCCTACCATGAAATCAAGAATACAGTATAGCTTTTGTAATAAAGAATACAAGAACATGGCCAGGCGTGCTGGCGCACACCTTTAATCCCAGCACTTGGGAGGCAGAGGCAGGCGGATCTCTGTGAGTTCAAGGCCAGCCTGGTCTACATAGCTAGCTCCAGGCCAGCTGGGACTAAAGGGAGACCCAATCTCAAAAAGACCAAAAAAAAAAAAAAAAAGAATACAAGAACATTAGAACATTATGAAGTATTGTGTGTGTGTGTGTGTGTGTGTGTGTGTGTGTGTGTGTTTTGTGTTTGTGTCATCAGGACTAGACAAGGCAGGAAAAATCTTATGGTGGCCTCAATTCCTTTCTTGAAAGGATACTTTATACTGACTGAGGAGAAGGGCACTTTCATTTATACTTCCTTCTGATAAGAGTTATTAGGTAGGAAAAATTTCTTACTACTCACTCCAAATGTGCTCCCACCTGTGTAGGGCACAGTGGTAGAGGCCCTGCATATTCTATATAAGGGGAATCCATTTGTCCTTCATTGTGGAGGAAGGCTTATGCTAACACATATGATAATGGTTTGTTTACTCTAGTTAACCTTCAGTCTAGATGCAATCCAAATTACTGGCTCAGGAGGAATGCAAGACTCAGTGGTCATAGTGTTTATGAGTCTCTCCCCCTGTGATGAGAGGAGAGGAGTCTTTAAAGAGAAATGCATCAATACCAAACCTCAAAGACTAGACTGGTCACCTGACCAGAGGAGAAAGACTAAACTTTAGAATGATTAACTTCCTTTATTTATTTCACCTCTCTATGTAATCTGTTGGTTTAAAAGATTAGATGGAAGGTTTTTTAGGATACTAATCCACAGTCTTCTTCAATTGCTGTCTCTCTGAGTAAGGCGAGGTTTAGTAAATTCAAATCTTGGTTTCTTTCCATATGATGGGCATCAAAGCTTCTTATACCTGGTCACATATTTCCTAATAAAGAACAGTAAGTCATAGGAATTATCCCCTGATGTCTGATTACTTTCACTCAGCATTATGGAGATTAGTGTCTATCACATAGCTTTTACTTAACTGTATTTATGTTGTATTAGTAAGTGTAAAAGAGAATACAGAGGAATGGAGGAGATACCATAAGAAACAAGGTTCCTTTAAAAATGATTCTAATTTCCACTCAGTTTTATTCCCTCGATATTTTGTTAAAGACGTGGGTAGATGGTAATTGTTTTAGAAATAAAAATTGTAGAGTTGGAGCCCTGGATCGTTGTTTTAGTTAGGAAAATTTTTGAATAAAACGAAGGGCAAAGTCACTCTTCCAAAATGACTGAGAAAGTGGCCAACAGGCTAAAGGAGGCAATAAAACTCTCATTATCAACTCTAAAGTGGATTTGGAGTCTGGAAAAAAACACTGGGTTTATACATTCCCCTGGTGTGTCACGTTCCACAAAGTGTGATGTTCCTAGTTTGCATGTTTTCTTTCACCCAAGGCTCTGAGCTCCTCCAAGGCAGGAATAGCATCGTATTCATCTTTGCATCCCCTGTAGCACATAACGTAATAGGTGCTTGATAACTTTTTGTTGAAAGTATAAAACAATACATGGAGGTGATAAATTGGGGACAAGGTTTAAAACACAGAAATAAAATGGAAAGTTTATTTGAGCACTGACTGAATACTGATTAAAGGAAAGTCAGAAGACTTGAAGTTTCAGTTTTAGGTTTTAGTTAACCTCTTTAACCCTGCTCCTGTGTAAAGCCCACATTAATGACTGGATATAACTTGCTAGATAATGTATATTGAGGGCTTGGGGCATCATGATATGTGGTCCAAGTTATTTGTTGGGGATATCTAGTGTCTGAGTGCACAGAAGGCTCTGATGTCTTATACAAAGATTTTTGTTTTTTGAATCATAGATAGTAGTCAAGGACTATGGAAACTTTTAATAAAGAGTAAATTCATTTTTTTCAGAATTGACACAGAAAGTGAGATAAATTGAGCAGCAGAATGGAGTCCAGAGCTCAGTGTGCTCCTGCAAGAGTTCTGTTTCTGCTTCCTCACGTATCCTTGGTCTCTACTTTGCAGGATGACTTGGAGTCTATCCGACCCATCTCTCAGATTTGTCTCTGTACATCCCCTTCTCACGTTATCTTTTTTTTTTTGGCTTGTTCTACTCTGTCTAAAGGTGTGGTGTTTTCTTGACCTCTGTTAATTGGTGAGCAATGTCTTCCTTCTCTTCTCCACAAAAGGTATAAATCTTGTAATTTAAAGGGTCAGATTGTCCCCAAGCCACCCTTCTTTCATTTTCATACTCATATAAGACATGCCACTTGTTTTCTTAGATTTTGGTCACTAACTCACTGTCACTTTCTCTAACACTTTCCATCATCAAGTTTGATTCACTTTCAATGTGAATAAGTGTCCACAGCTGTGACTTTCAGGCTCCTGCAATCATTTCCTTTCCCGTAGTGTAACCATGCGCATCCTTTTACAGGCCCTGTCCCTTCAGATATTCTATGCCTCCTCCATTACTGTGATTCCGAGCATCTCACTCTTCAGCCCTTGGCTCTTATATTTCCCGCCCAGTCTCATATCCACACCAGCTGTTCTCTTATTGTCTTGACCGCCTACAGCCATGTCCACTGTTCTCTTCTTCAAACTTGGTTTGGCTTGGGCTGTTGGTCTAATTATGAAATATTTCTGCTATATATTAAACTCTCACCTCATAGTTTAACCTTTGACCGGAATCTGATCCAACTTTGCAATTGCTCATAAGGACTGGATCACTCTTAACCCCAAATTAGTTGGACATGAAATAGTTTTAACTCATATTGTTCTGAATTGGGTTGTGTTCTATCTCTGTACAAAATACTAGTTATGCTGACATAATGACATAAGATCTTGAGAAAGATCTTCATAACCTTTCTATACAATAAAACATCTTTCAGAACTGTATCTTATTTGGTAGAATTTCTTTGCTTCTTTCCTCAAATCACACTTAGAGAAACTCACTGAGTTTCTTACAGAGTGAATGGCCTTTCTCTTGTCTAGAAAATGCATAGATTCAACTCTGGTATTTCTGGTCCTTGGTTATTCTTTGACAAGCCCCTCATTTTAATTGCTTTCCTATAGATATCCTCAAACACACTGTAGTTTCTTCTCTACCTTCATTGTGTTTCCTGGTATACAAACCAGGTTAAGTCCCACTCCAACTTTTCTACTTCGATATTCGGTAGTTGCATATGGTTGGAGAAAGATTACATTATATTGAACAGTCACACATAGAACCCAAAGCCACTTTTTTTCAAGTGGGATATTCTTCACTCTGACAGTCTTACATTATTCTTCTAGATAATTTTTTCTCTTAGGCAAACATTTTTGTTTTTATTACTTTTTTTTTTTTTTTTTTTTTTTTTTTCAGACAGGGTCTCTCTGTAGCCCCAGCTGGCCTGGAACTCATTCTGTAGACCAGGCTGACCTTGAACTCACAAAGATCCTCCTGCCTCTGCCCCCGAGTGCTAGGATTAAAGGCGCATGCCACCACGCCCGGTTTATTACATTTTTAACCTACACCTCATTTTTCTTCTTAGCTGATAAACTCCTACTCAGAGATGTTTGAAGCCCTTAGTATGACATAGTCCTGCTCAGAAATCTGCCAGTCTATCTGAAGCCATACCATGTAGAATACCATTCTTTCATTGTTATGAATGAGATTTGTATGCCATCATCAATACCCCATTACTCAAATTTTTCTTTAATCTTTTCATGCAAATATATTATGATTTCTTCCAGATAAATATTTTTTAACTTCTTTCTTTCATGTGCTGTCCTATTTTTTTGTTTTTCTTTTCATCAAAAGTCCTTGAAAATGGTGACTATTTGCTTGCTCCTACATATCTCAGAACATACACAAATTATCTTTGCTTCCCTGCTGTAACAACTGTAAAACAAACACCAGTGAAGTTCTGAATCAAATGGTCACATGTAGGTCCTCATCTTTCTTGATCTCAGCTCAGCATTTGGATTCTGCTGTAATGTTTTTGTCTCAGTAATTAGCTGCTGCTTCATTCTTTCTCCAGGCTCTTCTCACAGCCTGCTCTGTCCTTGGAGTCCACCAGCCCTTGATTTACTCTCACTTGAGCACAATCTCTTATAGACTCTTGACTTGAAAACCATTTTAAAAATTGACGGCTTCTAAATTTGTATCTCCAGCTTGGGCAAATGTGAACTCCTATCTGACTGCTCACTCAGTTCCATTTGGATGACAAATTAGCACCTCAAACCTACAGTTTCTGTGATTTTACCACCAACTCTTCCCTTTGTCATAACTTGTTTTTTCCCATTTTAGTGAAGAAAAATTCTTTGCTTCTTATTGTTTATACCCAACTCTTACTTTTATACAGAACTCCTTTTTCCATATCCCATGAGACATGACACAATAATTTGTGTTCTATTTTGAACACACACACAACATACGCAGACACACAGACACACACAGGCATACATATATGTGGGAAAACTTAGTTAAGATGGGTAGCATTCTAAACTAATGGTACCTCCCTGGCCACACCCATGGGGTGGGGTGTAGTGACGAAAAGATTTAGCATTCGGCCCTGAGAATTGAGTCATGATGGATATTTAAACAGACATGTTGGAATAAAATCTCTCTCTGCTTTTGAACCTCAACCTGCATACACGTGGTGTGCTTTCCTGTACGTATTTTTCACATGGGTCATCCCAGGATTAAGTGGGCCTGGCCACAAATCTCGGCGGTGACACCGCACATATACACACATGAGATTCTACAATTTCTAACTACTTTCTTGCTGTTTCCAAATTCCAACACTTCTACTCTCTTATCTGGTCATTGTACTCCCTCATAATAACTGTTGTCTCTGCTATACTAACACTAACACCATTTGCATACTTAACATCAAAATGATGCCTTTAGAGCATGTTAATTCATACCATCTTCTTGGCTTCCAGTGACATGGGATGGCAACATCACTCAGAACAAGGGATTTTTCTCACTTTGCTTTATAACACTTATTCATACCTGTCCCTTGTGATCCCTCAGACACTTCCTGTATCCTTAGTAAATGTCACAACCTCCTCACCAGTGCCAGGGACACACAACCTTATTGCTCAGCCTCATGTTCTCTTGCTTCTGGAAGAATAATTATTTTTTTCTTTCACAGTGATATGACTCGCTTGCTTCCTAATCATGCTAGATGTTTCTTGTTAGGTGGGACTTCTTTGATTACTATAAGCAAACTTCACTCTTCTCCGTACTGATTTCCCTTTCTTCATTTACTTAGCTTCTCCTTCAATTCTCATATGTCACTATATCTATATTTACTGTTGAATTTGTTTATAATTAGTGTTCCAAACCTAGGCTTGAAGTTGTGAATTTTAAAATATTAAGAAATATGTGCCACGAGACTAAGCACAAAGCAAGTATTTACTGCATACTGCTAAAATAATTAAAATGATATCATCATCTATCTTGATTTCCTGATTTTGCTCTACAAAATTCTATTCTCCATTTGTCATTTCTTTAGTCATTTACACGGCATGTCATTGTGCAAATGATTTCTACTTGGTTAAAAACAGAAACAAGGAAGAAACTGGAAGCAAGTAGAAAAATGGTTGCAATGAGCCCTATTAGAGTGTGACAAGAATTAAGAAATATTCGTGACATGATAGTGGCTCTGGGTGCTGTTTGAAGTCACTGAAGATTTGACCCAGTTGGGGAGATCTGAGTAGGATGCTGCAGCTGTCAGCCCTCTCTGGCACTGGAGTGGAAGGCTTGAGGAGCAGTCCAAGACTGCAGAAGTAAATTGGAGTTCACCCAGAGTGGGTCGTCAATATTCTTTGCAGGCTTTCCAATTGATTTAAATTGTTGCAATTAGCACTAAAAACCATTATTTATCTATTTCAGCATTTTAATCAGGATGTCATGTACTCATTAAGATGCACAATCTGTATAAATCTCATGATCTTTCTGCTCTTTGGCCCGAGAACTTGGCACTGGGACCCCTGTGCCACGGAGGGGGGGTCCCTTCATTTTGTGGCAATTGAGGGGGCGGCAACCTCAGCTCAGATCACAGATGGTGATTGAAAACAATGCAATTCAACATTTTAACGTGACCTTGACTAGACTGTGCCCCATAAATTACAGGTAATTACGCAGAAATGGGAGAGAGTCTCATTCCCTGGAGTCACCAGTGAAGTGCAACTGATTTCACTTAAGGCTGAGCAGCAGTAAAGTATATTAATATCAGTTTAATTTGTGGTAATTGAGGTGGCAATAAAGAATTATCCCTGGAATACTTTATTCCCATGATTATCTGAGTGTTTAAACTATGAAAGTGGATTTTTGGTCACAGTATAAAATGTCTTGTTCTCTCCTATCAGGAACTTAGTGTAATTAGCGTCTGTTCAGCCATTTCTTCTGTCCTGTGGATGCATTTTTATTAGCAGAACTATCAAGTAACCTTATTTATTATTCTAGATAGAAGCATTTTGATCTCATTAACATGGATAATTTTCTCCAAAGTTATGTAGTCACTCTGTAGCCCAAGCTCTCTTTATGACAATTAAGATATACTGTTTTTTTCTTCTGGTGCTCTACTATACAATTAAGATACCATTCAAATCAGTAAATTTATTAGTATATTAACACACTAATTGGATTACAAACACATCCTCTGGTTTCTGGAATGTTTATGATTTAATTGACTTGTTTAAACTAATTTTCATCTCCCTGTGCAATTATAACTCATTGTTAATTGAATTTATTTACACACGGAATACTGATATTGCATTCCCTTGCACTGAAGAAATGTGTCTAAAGGTCTCATCAGAGGCCTAAGTTTTGGTTTATTCTTTGGGCACCTGAATCTCTAGCAGAAATAAACATTATCACATACTATTCACTTACTGAACTGTGTAAGAATTAGTTATACTAACTTCTAGAAGAAATTAGTATGATTTAATTAGTTTATAATTATTCATTGTTCATGCTTACTATGTGTATGAGGGCTATGGTTTAAGAAAATAATCTACTTTTAATTGTATGGATCTTTCTCTGAAGCTATTGTGTGTGCTTGTGTGTATGTATGTGTATGAGTGCAATATATATATATATATATATATATATATATATGCACATGTGAAAGCCAAAAGAAGACATTGGGTACCCAGTCTATTACTTCTTCACCTTACTCCCTTGAGAAAAGCACTCTCAGTGAGCTTGAAGGAAAGCTGGCAGTCAACAAACTCCAGCTATCCTTCAGTTTCCATACCTCATAGCGCCGGTGTTTCAGGGGTAACTGTGGCAATGCCTGGCGTTTTACATGACTGCTGTGGATTCAAACTTAGGTCCTCATGCTTACATAGCAAGTGCTCTTACCCACTGTGCAATCCCCCCCACACTCCAAAGAACATTTTTTTCATCCCTTCTTAATTTGGCTAGTGACATGTAACTGCAACAGCCAAATAAAATATTGCTGAGAAAATGGTACACATGGAAACATTTGGGAATCCAGGCATTCTATATGGTGGCTTCAAAACATGAAATATTCTTTGAATTATGTATTTTATTTGTTATTTTTATTTTATGTGTATGAGCGTATTGCCTGCCTTGACGTAAGTGCAATGCCTAAGGATGCCAGAAGTGGGTATCAGATCCCCTGGAACTGGAGTTAATTTGGTTGTTAGCTACCGTGTAGGTGCTAGGAATAAAACCCAAGTCTTCTGCAAGAGCAGCCACTGCTCTTAATGGCTGAGCCATCTTTCCAGCCCCTGAATTAAGTATTTTAAGGAGCAGCAAGGACACAAACACACAGAAGCAGTTTAATGCCTAATGATAATGTAGTTCCATAGGTATAAAAATTACAACTTGAGTCTGTGACCGTCTTGACCTAGAGAAAAGTAACGGAGATATAAAAAAAAATCCAGAATAATTTTTGAGTCCTATAGTACAGTGGTTTTCCTACTTGAAGATTTAAATTTCTTCCTTCTCATCATTTTTGTATTAAAACGCAACCCACATACAGAGAAGTACACAAACCCAAGATGACTACCCAGGTGAGCCTGACCCAGGTCTAGGAACAAAGTATTAGCATGGACACACTGTCCTTGTGTTCCCTGGGCGCCTCTTAACAAAGGAGGCTACCTGATGACTGTGATGATTATTCTAGTCAACTTGATGGAATTGAGAGTCGCCTGGGTGATGGGTCACTAGGCGTGCTTTGGAAGAGCAATTTGATTACTAATTATGTAGGAAAGCCTGCCTACTGTAAGGGATGCCATTCCCACATGTGAATGGAGGAAGGAGGCTGAACAGAGCACATTCATTGCACTCTAATTGAGTGTAATGAACTGTGGACATACTGTGACCAGCTACTTGAAGCTCCCATGGCCTTGACTTCTCTACCTTGAACTGTGAGATAAGATAAACTTGTCCTTCCTTAATTTGCTATTGTTAGTACATTTCCTTGCTCTCTCACAGGCTTAGTGGTATCGAGTATTTCTAAGTGGCCAGAGCCCTTGGATTGTTCAATTTTCCATCTATATTTGGAAATGTCTATGATCTATGATTCTCAGGAGATATTCTAACATGGATTGGGAATAGTAGGCTCCATATCCTTAATGATTTCTTTGTAAAATAACTCTGGTTTGTCCTCAATGGTCTGGAAATTATGGGTGTTTCACTCTAAAACAAGTGATTCTAAGTAGTTCACAGAGTCTACTTCATAGCCTAGAAGTAATCCTTTCCCTTCTTTTTTTGTCAACTGCATGTGCACAGAATACAATTCATATTTCCAGCTGCTCCTGAACAAGGTGAAGGATGGTGAAGTTTCTACCTACCACATAACAGGTTGGAGTTTAAACCTGGAGAGAGGTATGTTGGTGATCACAGATACCCAATCCTTATGGACAATAGAGTGTGGGAAGCAGAAGAGAAAAGCTCTCGTCAGATATATTCCTCTAGGAGAAGGATGACACTTGGCAGGTATGAACCTCCCAAGGTCAACAATGAAGTGATCTGTGAGGTTGCTCGAGGATGGGTCAAAGTTTAATAAAAAGTAAAAGCTCCACAGCAAGGCATTATTAAGGTGATCTCTGCCTTAGGCCAGTGAGGGGCTGTGTGGATGATGATTTGGAATCTGTGGATTGGTAAATGTAGTGAGGGGAGGGGTGGTAATGTGAGTGTGCAGTCAGGTAAGGACACCTTTCCTTCATTCTCCTTGAGTCTATCAAGGAGATTACCAAGGCATTGGGGCCAATTCTTCCTATTTCTCCCCTACAGCAGAACCCAGACCATGAGCACGCATGGACAGTGTGTGGTTCTTGACCCAAACACATAAAACTCCATGTTCTTTCCTGTTACTCTTTAAGGTAGCTCTTTGATAATTTCATACCATATATAATGCCTTTTTAAATGTATAATGTTCTTTTTAAATGTGTATTTGTGTATGTGACAATGTGTGTGTGTGAAAGTGTGCATGATCCTATATAGGCAGGTTCATGCGCATCTGGACACAGGCACGTGCATGTGCATTATACCATCCTCAAATTCATCTATAAACTTGGATAGACCCCCCCTTTCTTTTCACCCTGTTACCGTAAAGGAAGTTAAACTTATCTTTCCATTAAGTTTCAATCTCAGTAGTCTGCATGGAAACAGACTTGACCAAGGAAAATGGGAGAAGAAACAGGGAAAGAAAAGGTCTCTGTGTGAGAGGTTAGCTCCAGGACTCCTCTCCCTCTCTCTTATTTCTTTCTCTTTCCCTCATGATTATTCTGGAGGCAGTTTAGAAGAAGACAGAAGAAATATTCACCTCACAGGAGCAAACTAGTAAAAATAGCACACAGAATAATGTAGCCTGATCCCCTCTCTCTGTGTGACACTTTAGCTATGTAGATAGCAAAGGTCCATCTCTATCATCATCAGCAGCCTACTCCCACTGACCATTAAACTTTGGGTTCTGGTCTAGAGATGCAGCCCTGCATCACAGAGCCATGAACCTGAACTTAAGGACTCCCATGCAGAAGGCTGAGATCTTCTTACCCCATCCAACCCTCACAGCACACCCTGGCCTCCCGGGATGCCCTAGAAGGATTGTTCATCTCTTTCCAACCTGAATTTTATATTCTATCACATGTAAACATTAGTTCAACTTTCTTATGATTCAGTAAATCTCCACTATGAACACCACCTGACTTTATCCCTTGCTATTTTCTCTCTGAAGCTAGGTCCAAGTTGTCAAGCTCTCAATCATTGTTAGTTTCCATGGCTCTACTTTCTGCCGTCCCTGCCAGCCTTTTGATGTAGTTCGATATTGTAGAATGGCTTCACTTAGCCATCACTAGTTTTCCTTAACGTTTACTAACCACTGAACTTTGTATTGTTTCTATAGTTCCGCATTTTCTCAGGAGGTCATATAGTTGTAATCATGCAGTCGTCACCCTTTTCAGAGTAGCTTTTTTATACAGTAATGGAAATACAAAGTTTCTCTTGCCCTTTTATGCTTATATAATACCCCAGCTTGGTGGCCTCTTTCTCTAAGGACTCCATGATCTCAACATAATAGCATTCTTAAATGTGTAGAATGCTTCACTTCTGTTCCCTCTAGCATCTATCCCAACCAGACACCTTGACTTTTGTTTGCAGTCTGGCCAAAGTCTTACTTTAATTACAATTGTGATTACTTACCCTAAGAAAAGTTATCTCATTTTTAAAAAATCTTTTAGTTCTTAAGTTTCCATGAACTCTCTTATCAACCTTTCAATAACTATTAGGATGGACAAAGTTCTATACATAAAGTATGCATCAGATTTGTCTCCAGTGTCCTGTAGTCCATTCAACATCATGCAAGGCTCACAGCTTCATCACCAATAATCTTTATGATTCTTTAGGTGTTGATCAAGAAACGAATATCCTCTGTCTTCCTTTCCCTTCTTTCTGATCCTCAACAGTGGCATCATTGTCAGCCATGTGTTTATTAATATTATTCTCCAGGATGTGTCCTTTTCTGCGATGGTATTCAAATTTTTCCATCTCATATTCATTTTCTCATTCCATAACCACATCCACATTTCTAGGCACTTATTATTTTTTTAAGTTTTTTTAAACTCCATTTTTTAAATTTATTATTTTTTATGTGTATGAGTGTACTGCCTGCATGTAGGTTGGTGCACCCGTGTTGTGCAATGCCACAGAGGCCAGAAGAGGGAGTCAGATTCCCCTGGAACTGGAGTTAAAGACGTTTCTTAGCTGCATGTGGGTGCTGGGAATCGAAGCTGGGTCCTCTGCAAGAGCAGTTGGTGCTCTTAACTGCTGAGCCATTTTTCCAGCCCTGGTACTTATTATTACACATTCTAGGTATTATGACATCATTTCACTTGCAGGTCTATTGCATAAATTAAATTTCCAATTACTGCTTGTGCTGGATAGCTTTAGTGTCAACTTGACACACCTGGGTTGAAGGAGCCTCAATTGGGGAATTGGCTCCATTGGATTGGCCTGTGGCCACATCTGTGGAGTATTGTCTTGATTGTCGGGCAATGTGGGAGGGCCCAGCCCACAATGAGTGGTGCCACCCTGGGCAGGTTGTTGTGTACAGTATAAGAAGGCGGGCTGGGCATGAGCCAGGAGAGCAAGCCACTGAACAGCATTCCTCCATGGCCTATGCTTCAGCTCCTGCCTCCAGGTTCCTGCCCTGAGTTCCTGCCTTGGGCTCCCTAAGTGATGAACTGTGACCCAGGAGATGTAAGCTGAATAAATCCTTTCCTCCCCAAGTTGATGTTGGTCAGAGTGTTTTGTCACAGAAATGGAAGACAAACTAGAACACTGCCCTAAAAAAATGACCACAATCTTTAATGCCTTAAAACAGAAACTGATTATCTTGTACATCTATAGGTCAGAAATCTTAATGATCTTTAACATTTGGCAAGACATACCTCTGATGTTGAGTGTTGTGTTTCACCTTTCACTTAAAAGGACTCCTGCTATTACAGTGAGCTTACCTATATTTTCCAGATAATCTTCCTATCTCAAAGCCACCTCCTCAGAAACCTTATTTCTACATGCAGTCTTAATATTTGTGACATGTAGTATTTCAGAGTCTAGGGACTAGGGGATAGGGACGAGAGCATATTTTTGTGCTTATCACGATCGTCATGACCAATTACCAATGCATTGCACTTTATAAAATTTTTGTCCTAAATAAATTATGTCTTTGATCTTATTTATATTGTTATTTATTTATTTGTTGCTTCCAAAGTAAAACATTAATCTTAAAATGGTAAGAATGTGTAGATAAAATTTTCTAGAAAAAAATTCATGGGAAAAAAAAAACACTACATATAATTAAGCTCCTGGTCAAACTTAATCATTTCTAGTCTGGTGTTGGCATTGCTTGTGTAGGAAGTCCCTTTACCCTCTGGCAGATATACAGCTTGAAACTAGTTTGTTACACCACAGACATATTTATCATTTTCAACACTTCATTCAATTTGTGTTATAGGAAATTCATTTGGGGATGCTGGAGACTACTTCTCAAATGCATGCTGTTGATTAAACAGGGCAGAGGAGCTGTGGACCAGAATTGGTAAAGAGTCATAGGAGGAGAAGGCAGTGGGAATTGATGTGAGTAATGGTGTCTATCCATGCCTTGAAAAATCCTCTTTAAATTACACTTGTGAGTGGATGGGAGAGCACATTCTCGTGAAGCCACCATCAATCCTCTGCCGAGGCTGCAGTCTCTTTAATACATCAGTGAGCTTCTTTTCTTGTACCCACACTCCTGCCATCTCCAGATGAGATGCTATGGTCTTTACAATGACAGAAAGACACGATGGCCATTGATCCAGAGTGAATTCACAGGGCAGACTACTTAATGTCAGATCCTCTGGACAATTAAGTCAACCTCCCATGGTAAGAATTTTCTCAATAAAAGGTGAATTCAATTGGGTTGAACTGAAAATTTGAATTTTTCTTTTTTCTTTTTCTTCTTATTTATTTGAAAATTTGAATATTTTTTTAAAAGGAAGAGAAGGTATCTGTCAAGGAAGAAAAAGCTAATCAGCTTCCTTTGCTAATGTTTGGAGTCTACGTTGATATTTTTAGCTATTGTGTAGGAGTCCTCCCCCCCCATATATAGAGATATTTATAATACAGTGCTTTAGTGGAAACAATACACCACAGTAGCTAGAGTCACACAATTTGAGTAAAGCTGAGAGACTCAAATCCCAGTTCTAAAACTAGGGAGCCATGTTAGGCTTCAGGGAATTAACCAATGTCCTTTTTTAAAATTTTTTTTTATTAATTTTATTGATTTTTGTATGTGTATGAATGTACTTTCTGCATGCAAGTTTGTGCACCCGTGTCGTGCAATGCTGCGGAGGTCAGAAGAGGGTGTCGGATTCCCCTGGAACTGGAGTTCTCCTGAAATTGGAGTTTCAGATGGTTCTCGGCCGCCATGTGGGTGCTGGGGATCGAACCTGGGTCCTCTGCAAGAGCGGTTGGTGCTCTTAACCTCTAGGCCATCTCTCCAGCCCTCAATGTCCTTCTTTATAAAGTGCAAATAATCAAAAAGACCAAAAAAAAATTAAAATAATATAAGCCGGGCGTGGTGGAGCACGCCTTTAATCCTAGCGCTCGGGAGGCAGAGGCAGGCGGATCTTTGTGAGTTCAAGGCCAGCCTGGTCTACAGAGTGAGTTCCAGGACAGCTGAGGCTACAGGGAGATCCCTGTCTCAAAAAGACAAAAAAAAAATTAAAATAATATAAAGTGCAAATAACTCTAACACATTGATTAGTTGTTAGGATTAAGGGGGATAATGTAATACACTTAGAACTTTTGGGAGGGAAGATCTTTTTATGATACAGGATCTCCCTGTAGCCCCAGTTGACCAGGAACTCTCTATGCAGAGAGATCTACCTGCCTCTGTCTCCCAAGTGCTGGGATTTAAAGGCATGTGCCACCAAGCCTGGCTCACTTACAGCATTTACTGAAGAGTGTGTACATAATATCTTACTATCACTGTCATAAACATTCCCCTTCTTCCCTCCTATCTCCTCTTCTTCATTGTCCTCCTTCTCATCATCATCATTGTCCTCCTCCTCCTCCTCCTCCTCCTCCTCCTCCTCCTCCTCCTCCTCCTCCTCCATTCCCTCCTCCTCTTCCCCTTCATTCTTCTTCCAGTCTTCAATTTTCTCAAGCACCATGAAATTAGTTATACTATGTTATGACCCCAGTGTTAGAGATAGTATGTAGGAAAACCATAACAAGTTAATGAACACAGAGTATCAAATTAAAAACTAAACATTTAAACTACTCATTGCCTGGAATAAAATGTGACAAAGGAAAAATTGTAATGTTCAGTCGACTGGCCAATACTACAGTTGACCCTTTGGAACTTGTCACAACAGTGTTTAGTGGTTGATTCTGTTATCTGCTACTTTCCTGGCTCTGTGGCCCACACTTGTAGTTTCAACTAACCCTAGAATATAAAGTAAGAATATGCATGCATTTTAATTAGAGGATTAACAGTAATATCTTTAAAATATCTTCCAAGGGCTGAGGCACTGTAGATGTGTAATGTGTTATGGGAATGTTTCTTTCACAAATACATGGGGCACAGGTTCTCATTCACTACTGCACTTATTAATTACCATTTTAGTCTTTCTAAAACCACCTACCTCTATGCCTTCAGTGGCAAAACCAATTCTCACTTCATGTACTTATTATGTCACAAAGCCCCATATAACCAACTGTATTCAGTTCAATAGTAACTAGGAGAAAGTTGAAGAAATTCTCTTGTCCAACTGTAAAATAAAACATCTGTTCCTGCTGTGCCTAGTAGAAAAATATTAGAATGTATTGTCTCATGGAAACAACTACTCACATTGTGGTCAGACTCCATATAACAGTGTTGGTTCTTTCACACTGATATAACATGTTTTGTATAACATGACTTCTAAGGGAAAAGGGCTCCCCTCAAGCAGCTTATATATCATATATACATAATGGAGTGTAGATCCTGGAGTCAGAAGCTCATATTTTATTTCTTGTGCCATTCACAAGCTGTAAGTTTCTTAATCTTTTTGTCCTTTGGTTTCTACTTATACAAATATGGAAAGCATGAATCCATCTTTTATTCAGCGTTCGGAGAAATCAATGAGTTATTGAATGTCCAATACTTAGTTAGCATAAAATAGCAAATATTAGCTGTTTAAAATTACTATTGCTAACATATGTTTCTTAACTGTTTGTAAAGTTAGCCAATGAATCTATTTAAATTCTTGAAAATGAGGAGGCAGTTGAAAGAGGCTATTAGAAACAAAACACAATTTACTAAATAAATGTCTTTTTCTGTGGATATATACTGCAGCTGAGCAAACTCTAGGATGAAAGCATTTGCTGATTATATATTTAATTATTGTTATTCATTGATTTAACTCTACAAATGGAGAAATGAAGGGAAAAGTCAGAAATGAAGGCCTGACGGTTATCTTAGAATCAGTAATGAATGTTTTATTCTCTTGATGTTGTGGAGATTAGTTTAAGGTAAATACATTTTGGAGTGTAATGTAGTGTATCTTGTCCTTAACACTTTGAACATGTAAGAAAATATAATACTTTCTATTATGTAGTAATTGATTTCTCCTGTATCTTTACATGTGCAGACACCCTATTGTATTTTCTTAGCCCTTGTATCATCTGTTAAATGAAATAACATGGATACAATATTAAATAAAAGAACAAGGATGAAGATAGCTCAGCAGTTTTTGTCTAAGGCATTTTCTATTACTTATCTTGGAAAGCACTAAAGCATAGCTCCTTTTGATTCACAGTAGGAAATAAAAGTTAAAGAAGTTGACTATGTAATCCATCTTTCCATACGCAAATTAAATCTCTCTCTGTGTTTATATAGTGCTTATTGCAGAACACAGAGGAATGTGCCTTAGCACTTCATCTAAGCTATTTTTCATTTGATATTTAGTAAGACGTTAGACTAATCTTAGAGGCTGAAAATATTGTTAACACCTCGATAACCACCAGCGCACTCCTAGTTTTTATTACAAGTTGTTTTTTAGTATGTTGGAATAAATAAAAGAAATATATAAATTGCATTAACTATGTATTCCTATTTCTAGCTTCTTAATACTCAGGCATATGACCCTCACTGCCCTGAGGAGAGGCTACCATGGGCACAGGGGGCTATTTTCCAGAGATATTGAGCACCCCTTTGGTATGAAAACCAACCAACATTGAGCCCATACTTTCACCTGGGTTTCTCTATCTGAGCCTTCAAGTGAGGAACATTATCTTCCCTAAATAATGCCACAACTAGTGTCTGGACTGCTAGGAACCACCCTTGCGCCCCAGAGCCTGCTCAGTTGTTCAAACCATCAAAATTTGAGTCTGTCTAGATGCTCATCCTGCCTCATCCAATACTTAGAAAAACCACAGCCAAAGGTTTGTTGCAGTGTTCCCCACTTCTGCAGCCTTCAGACTACTCCTCCTGTTTCATGTGGGCTTGCAGGCTATCTCCTCTGGAGAACGGTAAGCTAAGGGGTTCTATGGTAGCAATCCTCTGACCCCACATGCTTGGATAAAAGAAAAATTCCATTTTTTAATCTCAATATTTTTTATTTGATTTTTTTTAACAATAAGTAATAAGTAGTGAATACAAGCATCCTTCACGTAAAACAATTTGCAAGCAGCTATGCCCAAACCCACACAGCCCAAGGCTCCCACCATCCAGCTGGGGGGCTTGTATGTACAATCATGTTGATCAAATAAGAGTCCAGTCTATATTGCTGTAGTTTCACCATTCACCCCAATCGCAGCCCTTACATTCTACCATGCCCCCTCTTCTGTAGATTGTTCCCTAGGCTTAGAAAAGGGGCACACGTGGGTGAGAAGTAAAACAGTCTACTTTCTCTGGATATGTTGCTTTGGACTCTGATCAGTTCAGTCTGTTTCCTTTCATGGCTTGACAGTTTATCCAGGAATAACCTTACAATCCTACTAATGAAGCACAAGCAATTAGATATACAGGCATTTAAACAGTAATAATTATTATGGTAGGTTATGTTGGTATAGACACAGATGTTTGGATGGTATGCTAATCCATGAACTGTAGCTTTTCTGTAAAAGATGACAAGGTCTTACTGTGGCTTATAACATCTCCTAACCACTAGAGAATGTAAGCTTGTGGCATCAGCCGTGAATTATTCCTCCAAGGAGAGAGCCAATAGCCAATTATATTTGGGATATACGGACGTTTGGCTACCATTGCTGCACAGTATTTCCAGGCAGGTGAGGTGTAGCTGATGCTGACGGAGGAGTCTTGCTTGACTCAAGGAGACCAATATTTGCTTTATTGGTTTAGTGGCCTTTGGTAACCCTCTCTGGCATTCCAGAGACCAACTGTACACTGGCAAGTGTGCAATACATCTCAATACATCTTTCCCATGCTTAACACCAGGTCTTTGAAAAATTCCATTTTTGAAACATAAGTCAAGGATACGCTTATCATTAATATTAGTTTTAGTATCTATAGAATTATCAAAACCTCTTTTTTCTTTATCTTTTATATGGTGTTTGGTAGTAAATGAGTGTTACCAGCCCTCTTTGCTTCTGTCCATTCATACATCCTCTCTGTGTAAATTATTGTTTAGATGTGGCTTTTACTCACAGGATCCAGATCTAGTCGGTAAGATGCTGAAGAAAGCCCCACCTAGTAGGGGAACAGAATCCCAAGTATTTTTAAGCTAGTATGCTAAGCACACAGCTAGTGATGCCCAGTTTGGTGAGAAAAGAGGAAAGGCCATCTTTCTGTTTCTGTAATACACACCAACACCAGGCTGACAGAAAGGGTGGACCTCCTTCTGCTTATTCTTACTTTATTGAGGTAAAATTTACATGCAGTCAAATTCAGCCTTCCAATATCTTCATTTTCATGACTTCAGCAAAGGCAATACATAACTAGAGTGTGTGATGTGTTGAGCTATTTTCCAAACAGCTGTGCCCTTTTATACTGTCAGGAGCAGTGAATGGGAAGAACAGTGCTGCCTCTTCACCAGTGACCAGGGTGACAAGTGCTTCTTTGATGTCTTATTTTAAACATTGCATTAGATATGAAAAGGTATTCCATGTGTATTAAAAAATTATTGATGGTAGCTCTCTTCCATTTTCTCTGGTTACATTTGCATCTGTTCAAGTCATTTGCCATGTTTCCTTGTGTGTGTTCTTTTTTTCTATTTTCTTCCCTGTTTTATCTGTCTATTGAGTACCAGATTGTCCTGATGAATTTGGTCCCTAGGATATCATGAAATATCCTGCTGTCAATTCTTCAGATTTGACTGTGATTTCTAAAATTATTTGGGTTCATGTGCAAAGCTCTTTTCAGCAAAATCTTCATGATAGATTTAGCCGGAGGATTACTTTTCAATACTGTTACTTACTATTCATGAGATATGAAAGGTGTTATGTTCAAAAGAGTTTAGAAACAAATCCAAGAGCCTGGTCATGATAGTGAGCACTTTTGAAAGGAGCCATCTAAAATTATTATCACACGTTTTTAAAATGTACTAGAAATATTTAATCTGTATATTTGTAAATCAGGTACTAACAAAATCAGTTTTGATGCTAAATGCATGAAGCTAAAAAAGCAAATTAAAACTGTTCAAAACAAAAATTTATGAACAGAAAAATTATTTTAATGCATCCCTATGAAATCCATGGAAGATCAAAATAAATTAAATATTGTTTTGTAAATGATATACTTAATCCACATTTGAAATTCTACACTCTTACCCTGGAATATCTCAAAGTAGGTGCAATGTTTTTATTTGGGGCTTCCTTTTTCAGCTAACTAAATTTGTATTTCATACCAGAAAGTTTTGAGATTGAGCTGTTCCACCTCTGCATTTGGTAAAACAGAAAAAGAAAATGTGAAAAAGAGAGGTTTTTAAAGATTTTTATTTTGTAAAAGTGCCTATGCAGAAAATTATTTAGTGGAAGGAAAAATAAATACAGTTTGGAGTTAAAGAGTCTGTGCCCAAAGATTCGCTCAACAACAGATTAAAAATATGCAGAAAAAGTTCATTTTCCTAAACATAAACAGAGTTTCTTTTTTTAAATTGCTTCCTAAACAACACAAAATAACAACTATTTATATAACATTTACACTGTTAGGTACTCTAACCATGAGATAATTAAAGGGACGTTGAAGGATTTTTGTAGGTTATGGGCACATATTACACCATTTTATATTAGGGACAAAAGCATTCATCTAGTTTGCTTCTGCTGGTATATCTGTGAATTAATAATGGACACTGAGGGTTAAATGTACTTATAAAGGTACTGGGACTAGATATTTACATACTTCGACATGAAAAATTAGAAATTATAGATGGTAAATAATTTCTCATTTAAAAACATTGCCATTTACAGAGGAATTAAAATTTCAGTAAGGGACTGGAAAGATTGCCCAGTGGTTAGGGGCATTGGGTCCTCTTACAAGGTACCTGGGTATGATTCCCAGGACCCAAATGGCAGCTAACAGCCATACAAAAATCACATCTTTTCTGGACTCTGTGAGCATTGTACAACATGGGTGCACTTACATACATGCAGTCTAAATATTCATACACCTAAAATTTTAAAAGAGATAAATCTTCCCATATCAAAACAGCTTCAGCGATCTCAAATTTAACTGTAACATGCAAATTTGAAGATTGCAGACAGTTGTATTAATTTATCAATAAATTCATAATAATGTTCTAGAAAACATTATTATGAATCATAGCAAGACATAAAAAAATAAAAATTCATGTGCTCAAATAAACATGAATGCTTTTATTTTAAGAAAATGTATTCATTCTTGTAGTTTTTAAATATAATACTTTTATTGATGTTTTGCATATTTCTTTTTAAAAAAATTTTAAATTTAATTTTATTCTTTATGTGTATGAATGTACTGTCTGCATGTAGGTCTGTGCACCCGTGTCATGCAATGCCGCAGAGGTCAGAAGAGGGCGTCGGATTCCCCTGGGACCGGAGTCAAAAACGGTTCTCAGCCGCCATGTGGGTGCTGGGGATCAAACCTGGGTCCTCTGCAAGAGCAGTCCGTGCTCTTAACTGCTAGGCCATCTCTCCAGCCCCTGTTTTGCATATTTCATACATCATTTTTCAGTTCCATTTAGACACATTCCACTTACCCTTCTTCCTCCCCACCCCAGGTCATACATGTGCTGCATCTTTCTCTCAGTCTTTTAAATTTTTCCCTGCAGAGGTTTATTCCTTTGGGCAGAATTTAACTGTATCAATCCATTCTTTGACCCGTCCTTATGTTGTTGTTGTTCCCTCCCATTTGTTTTGCTTCAAAATATGCCTATATAAACATTATATATGTACCAGAATTATGTTCTCCAGGAATAAGCTGTATGTTAACTGCAAAATATGTTTAGGAATTCACATTTTTTCCCTTTAACTTTATATTATTCTAAAATATGAATACATACCTTCCACCTATATATGTTAATTACTATGCCTGAAAATAAGAGGTAAGTTAATTCTAGAGCCCATTAAGAGATTCACATTATAACAGCATGGTTGCTTTCAGATAGAATGAAATATAACAATAACGTTGCTCAGCTTGCCTTTCTATTGGGAAATTTGGTGCTAGCATCTACAATTGAGGGAAACTATTCCCCATTTGTGTTTTGGGGACTGTGTTACTTCACTTACCATAATGGCTTCGAGTTCCATCCATTTACCTGCAAAGTTCATGGTGTCATCTTTTTTTTTTTTTTTAATTTTTATTTATTTATTTATTTATTTATTTATTTTTATGTGTATGAATGTATTGTCTGCATGCAGGTCTGCGCACCCGTGTCGTGCGATGCCGCGGAGGTCAGAAGACGGTCTCAGATTCCCCTGGAACTGGAGTTCTGGAACCGGAGTCACAGACGGTTCTCAGCCGCCATGTGGGTGCTGGGGATCGAACCCGGGTCCTCTGCAAGAGCGGTCATCGCTCTTAACCGCTAGGCCATCCCTCCAGCCCCGATGTCATCTTTCTTTAACGCTGCATAGAACTCCAATATAAATAGTTTTTGAGTAAAACTTCTATAGATCTAATGAAAGAAAATTGTTGGTCAATAAATAAGTCTTTAAAAATATGTATTTTTATAGTTTAGCTTCACTTTCACTGCCATACTTTTCTCAATTTGAATGACAAATTAGATGATCACCCCAATCACTAGCTTAATACTCACATAATTCTCATTAATAAAATTTATGAGCAAATTATCCTTCTAAAAAATGTATGTGTGTTTTCAAAAGTAATTCAAAAGTAATTTTTCTCACTACAAGACTCCTTTTTGACTTAAATATCTCAGTGCTATGTGCTGCAGATTGGATATTAAAACAAGGAAATAATTCTTACATTTTGGCAAAATGTTTCACATTTACAAAATCATTCAAAGTATAGAATTTATATAACTTATTAATCTTGTCTTGAATTGTTCATACCCTATGTTTTATATTTTTGATACTTATTATATATATTAAAATTTTTGTTTTATTTATATTTTATGTGTATGAGGGTTATGTCTGCATATAAGCAAGTGAACCCATGTCATGCAATGCCCATGGAGGTCAGAAGAAGGCGTTGGGTCCCCTGAAACTTGAATTATGTTTGTAGCATTGTTAGCTGCAGGTCTTCTGCAAGAGAACCCATTGCTTGTAACTGCTGCTTAATATCTCTCCATCCATTGATATTTATTACATTTGATACTATTGTTATTATTACTTATAGTATATAGCATAGAAACTGTTGCCTGAATGCATGTTGATTGTGTTTTACTACTTTTGGAAATTAAATTATTAGAACATAGCTATTACCTATTTATGTATTGTTGGATGACCTTCACACTAGAACCATGTGTTTTTCAGGGACCGACAGTTTATAACCCTAAAATGTGAACTATATGGATCATCACAGAAAGTTTGCTTACTGTAGCATGGAAAAAAGTGATTTAGAGGAGTATTTAGAGGAGAGTTGGGTCAACGGACCCAGTGCCTTCTACTGATAAGACCTATAAGATTTCAAGAATGGCAGTGTCAAGTTGGTGCTCACTGTAAATTGATTCTAAGGAAACAGCTGATAACTTATGACTCATTTCACTGAGTAATTAAGCATATTTTCTTTCTTGATTTGCACATTGAATATTTATTGGTATATCATTTATTTTTGCATTAATGGCAATTAATATCTATTACTAACAAGACAATGATGCAGTGTGGTGGCACGTACCTTTAATCCCAGGATTCAGTCCTGATGGAGGTGGAACTCTGTGAGTTCCAGAACATCCAGGTCTACATAGTGAGACTATGTCTCAAATAGAAACAACAACAAAAACAACAATAACAACAAACCAAGATGAGATGGAGAACAGGGTTTCATATCACTCTTCTTCCTTACTGCCATGCGGCCACACATCTAGAAGTCAGGCTTGGAGAATGCATATTGCAGTAGACTGAACTATCTATCACATGTCCTCCAAATTCATATACTGAAGCCCTAATTTTGAATATCATGTTATTTAGAGATGGTGCCTTTGGAAGTTAATTAGTTTATAATGATGGAGCCCTCATAATGGGATTAGCACTCTTTTTAAATTTTTTTTTAATTTTCTTTCTTTTTTTTTTTTTTTTTGTTCTTTTACTTTTTTTTTTTTTTTCTTTTGTCTCCCTGTAGTCCCAGCTGGCCTGGAACTCACTCTGTAGACCAGGCTGGCCTTGAACTCACAAAGATCCACTTGCCTCTGCCTCCCAAGTGCTAGGATTAAAGGCGTGCTCCACCATGCCCGGCCCCAATTTTATTTATTTCTATATGTGTATGAATGTACTGTCTGTATGCAAGTTTGTGCACCCGTGTCGTGCAATGCCGCGGAGATCAGAAGAGGGTGTCGGATTCCCCTGGAATTGGAGTGCTCCTGGAATTGGACTTGTTCAGACGCGTTCTCGGCGCCATGGATTAGCACTTTTTTTTTTTTTTTTAATTTTAAAAATTTTTATTTATTTCTGTATGTGTATGAATGTACTGTCTGCATGCAAGCTGTGCACCCGTTGTCATGCAATGCCGTGGAGGTCAGAAGAGTGTGGTATTCCCCTGGAACTGGAGTTCTCCTGAACTGGAGTTTTCAGACGGTTCTCGGCTGCCATGTGGGTGCTGGGGATCGAACCCGGGTCCTCTGCAGAGGGTCGGCGCTCTTAACCGCTAGGCCATCTCTCCAGCCTGGATTTTTTTTTTTTTTTTTAATTTTAAATTTTGTTTATTTTTAGATACTAGGTTTCTTATGTCTTTTACAAATAATTTTTTTAGGCCCTCCTCCCGCTTTTCTCTCCCATCCCTCTCTCTGCCTTCCCTTGCTCCTTTCCACCCCTAGCATTCCCCTTTCTGCTTTCACGTCATGTTATTCTATTCCCCACCCCTTCTTAATCCCTCTTTTTCCCTTCTCATGGTCCCCTTCCTAGTCTCATAATCTGTGCCTACATTTACATTCACATGCTGTTCACATATATAAAAATTAAAAGCTAGGGTCCACATGTGAGAGAGAACATGCAGTATTTATCTTTCTGGATTGGAGTTAACTTACTTAATATAATAATTTCCAGATCCATTCATTTCTTACAAATTGATCAACCTGATTGAACATACAACCCCTCACCCCCCGCTGGAAGGTGGGGCTGTGGGGATTTGGGCACAAAGAGCTTGCAAAGTTGTTTACATGAAGGATGCTTTGTACTCATGGATTCATCAGTTATAGCTAAAAAATGAAAAAAAAACTGAGAGAAATATGCAGGACAGTTATGGCAGAATGCATGATCTCGGTTGGGGTGGGGGTGGGGGGGAAGGGAAAGGGAAATATGCCTGAACTGAATTGGAAAATGATGTATGAAATGCACAAAGCATCAATAAAAAATGTTATTAAAAAATAGAATTACATATGACCTGGACATATTTCCGAAGAAGTCTGTATTCTACTACTGATATGCTTGAACATCTATAGGAAGCTTCTCTTGCTATGAGCAGGTGCAATGCACTCCTGCTAACGGAAGGGGAGCAGTGGCCACCTGTGGTCACTGTGGGTAACTGACCCCTTGACACGGAAGTCATTTGGTCACTTTCGTAACCCAACCTGAGAGGTCCTTCCAACCCACTGGTCACTCTTGTGGTGGGATCAGAGGAATTCCATGACTTCCACGTTGTGCCGTGAGGGATGCTAGCTGAGAACTAGCCCCTAATTCAAACTGGATCTTCCCATAAACATCCATGCTTATAGCTACTCTGTTAGCAATAGCAAGGAAACAGAATGATGTTCCAGTCTAGATGTCATGGACAATGAAAGTGTGATTCATAAAATCATAAAGAAAACACGAAATTACGGATTAGCACTCTTATAAAGAGGAGAAAGCTGTCTCTACTCTCTTCCCCTTCTGTGTGACCATACAAGAGAAGACCACTGTCTAAAAAAGGGAATAAATACCTTTCTCTAAACAAGTCTTTGAATTCATAGACTCTAGAAAGGTTGAAAATAAATGTTTGTCTAAGCCACCCAAGTCTCCACTACGTCTTAAAGCAGCCCAAAGTAAGATACGATCACACAGAAATATACACATAAGTAGAAATAAAAAAGACAAGAGCCTGCATTAATTGTGTAGATATTGTACTGGACTGCAAGCTGGTTTGTTCAGTTACTATATGGTGACCAGTTTTCATAAAATTAAATTCTGTAGTTCCAATGTAATTTTAAAAATGTCCCCACTGTACATATAAGTCACTGTTAATCTAAGCAGTGCCTCATTGGAGGAATTCAATTGATTCTATTATTTAGTACTAAAAAACCTGTCACAATGACTGTCAGATAGTGAAAATTTGCATATCTTAATTCATTTCTTGTGCAATTTGTCAAAGCAGAATTTATAGAGAAAAGAATATCCATGTATAAATGGTTAATTTATTTTTGTTGCTGAGTAGTTTTTTCATTGTATGGCTAAACCACATCTTGCCTATCCATTGTCCTACTTAGGGACAATTGGGATGCTTGGTTTTAGTGTTCTGCTATTGTGAAAAAGAATAGTTTCCATACTCTCCTATAAGCCTTTGTTAGATGTATGCTTTCTCTTCAGGAAACACTTAGGAGAGGAAGTACTAGATTATAGGTTTAGTTTATTAAAAATGTTGACAATCTATCAAAAATGGTTGTATCAGTTATTCCAGTGAAGAATAGGAGGACAATTGTTCCAAACCCTCGCCAGAATCCTCATTTTTTTTTTAAGTTCTATGAATAATGTCTTCTGTGGTTTTAATTTTATTATATGTAGTAACTAATGATATTTAATTTCCTCTTTCCTTGGTTAATTCATCATGGTATTTTTTTGTTATTTGTACATCTTAGTCTTATGCCCATTCTTTTGAAATTCAGCACTTGGGAATTTTCATTGGCATTTTGTAGGAATTTCTTATTCCTGTATACATTTTTCTGTCAGATGCATGTGCCCCTACAAATATTTTTTCTTAGTCCGTTGTTCACATGTTATTTTATTGTAAGCAATTTTCTCTCTTTTATTTTTGTGTCATTTTTGCTCTTTTAAGTCCTATTCCAAGCTCACAGATATACTTTTCTCTAGTTTTTATCCTAGAAATTTTCTGTTTGGGTTTTTTCCCTTTAGATTTAGACCCATTTGTAGAGTTGGATTCAGGAGTTCATCACAAACTTTTCTGCTCAGCTTGGGAGTTTCTTAAGTTCTCAGTTGAACTCCTTAGCAAATGCATGGCTACTTACTGATTTTGCAAAGAATTTAGATTAGTTTTGTCAATGTATTTTTCATATATGTACACATTTTTGGGAAAGTTTTATGAAGAAGAAGAGGAGTCTATGTTCTAGTATTTACCAGACACTTTTAGTCAGCATCTCTGGAATCCTGTGAGGATGATGACACATAATTCTTACAAACTACAAACTCAATATGGCAGGAGATTCTTTTGGATTGTGCCTGAAAGAAGAGGCCATCATGTTAATTTCAGCTCTCTTCACAATAGCAAGGAGTGGAACCAACCCAAATGCCCCTCAACTGACGAGTGGATAGAGAAAATGTGGTACATCTACACAATGGCGTTCTATGCAGCAGTAAAGAAAGACAACATCATGAGCTTTGCAGGAAAATGGCTGGAGCTAGAAGACATCATGCTCAGTGAAGTAACACAGTCCCAGAAAAACAAACGACGAATGGTATCCCTCATCTGTGGATGCTAGTGCCAATTACCTAGTTGTAAGTATTTCTTGTGCATGGCCCCTTGATCTTTTGTCCAAAGCAGTTGGGAGTGATGCATATTGGAAACAACAACAATAGAAAGGACTGCATCAAAGAACTGACTGAAAACAGTGAACTTCTGCTCAAAACAGTCAACTTCCACATGGAGAATATTGAGAAAGACTGAGAAAGAGATGAAAAGCATGTTTGGCAGAATGCATGAGCTCTGGGGGGGTGGGGGGATGGGGGGACACGGGTCTAGATTTGATAATATATATATATATATATATATATATATGTATGTATATATATAAATAAATTAAAAGAAGAAAATAAATAAAAATTTAAAAAATAAAAAAAGAAGAGGCCATTATAACAGCAAGAGAAGTGATTCCCAGCTGCTTCATCAAGCTGCAAAAAGAAAATAACTTTCTCCTGATAGGATCACTTCGTTAACTGACACTTCCAACCACTACAGTATGTTCCTTAGTCTACTCTGAGCTTGAAAGGATGGGCCAGAGCTGGGGAATGGGCCTAAGTGGGAGAAGAGGGAGAACTCAGCAGGAGCAGGGGTGGCCACTCCCCCTTGATGCTCCTCATGATTCAAAAATCATGAGATACAATACATGTTTTAAGTCAACATACCACAGGCATACTTGCACATCTCTGCCTGTTGTTGGATTATTCATAGTAGCCAGAAAATGATGTCCATCAACAGGTGAATGGACAAAGAAAATGTACACATGTACAATGGAACTTCACACAGCCATAAAGAGAACTGAAATCATGACTCATGCAAGAAGATGGTTGGAAGTGGACATGACTATGTTAAACGAAATAAGGTAGACTCAGCAACTCGCAAAAATATCACATTTTTCTTTCATATCAAAATATTGATTTAAAATTGTATATGTTCATATGTATGTCACATGTTCATATATATGTCATATGTTCATATATATGTCATGAAAATATCTTGGGGATCAGGAGAAGGTAAGAAGAGAGGAAAGAGTGAGAAAAACAGAGTAATGGAATGCATGTGACATGAGTGTAGAAGGAGGGACTATTTGCGGTAAGAAAGATGACTATAAGGAGGTGAATAACAGGGATGGGGTAGGCAGTAACAGAAGTATGATGAAGAACAAAGTGTAATGACCCATATATGTGAAAATGCCATAATGAAACCCATGACTTTGTAGGGTAACTAAAAAAATAATTGCCAAAGAATTCAGGCTAGGATTGTCTTGGCAATTCCTCTGTGTGGATGGATAGAGTCACTTAAGTACATTGAGCTCATGGAGGGCTGTTCTCCTGCATCCAAGATGGCTTCACTGGCATTTATGGTGTCATAGCAAAATGGCTGGAAAACGGATCTAACTGGTACTGTCAACTGGAGCATTTACAAATATGTCTCTCTAGCTTGAACCTTATATTGACTGGACACATGTCAAACAAGGCAAAGCTATCTGGCCTTTGAGATGCTACCCTGGAGTCACTTAGCATCATGCCTGTTACATTCCACTTGTTGAGTCATTCACTAGAATTACTCAGTTCAAGGGATGAGAACCACTACCCTCTGCTCAATAAGAGAAGCGTTAAAAGTTTTTGTATCCATTTTTAAGCTATTACAGACAAATTTAATGCCATTTATATTCATAGCTCTTTTACAGGAAAACTTAGTCACTCTCTCCTGAGACCACTCCCAGAAGTTTTATCATTCAAACATAAGTGTAGGATCACATGTAATACTATAGTTAGGGTCCATTGAAGCTTTTTGTCTTTATTTACTGTGGCTCAATTCCACATGTGAGGAATTGTGAGGCTCTGAAATCATGTTCTGTCTCCCCAGTGCACAGAGGCAAGATTGTGTAATGGAAGTAAACAGAGGCTGGGTGGAGTGCAGGAGGGATGGAGAGAAGGTTAATGATACAAGTGTGCAGCTGAGCAGGAAGAATAATATAGTTTATGGATTAAAATTATTCCTTCACGATTACATAGAGTAGGTTCTTTGATCAAGCTCCCCTTCATTGATTGTCTTCTATCCCTTTCCACCTCCTTCTGATCCATTCTTCTTCCCAAGTTGTTACACTCTTACTTTCATGTCCATTGTATTTTTATTCCCAATTGCATTTAATTAATATTGCCTGCATGAGCAGGATGGGGGTTATTTACTTGGGTGAGGGCAATCTATCATTGGCTTCATCACTGAAGATTATGAATTCCATGACACCAGCAACCATTAAATGCCTGTAATTCCTCAAGGAGGAATGCGGCCTTAGGAGCCCTTCTTCCATCAATAATGGGATGTTGATGGGATGAGTCCTATGCAGGCCTTCTGCAAGTAACCCCAGCTACTGTGAAGTTTTGGGTATAATAACCATTCTCTGTCCAGAAAACAGTGTTTTATTGCATCCCTTCCTGTCCTTCAGCCCTTACGTTCTTTCTGGCCTCTCTTCCAAGATGCTCCCCGAGTATTGGAGCAGGTGATTAAATTGTAGCCATACCCCCCCCACACACACTACTGAAATGTCACAATGTAACTCATAGATATACACAAATGCTATGTGTTAATTAAATATGACATATTTCAAAGGAGGAGAGGTTATGTGGCAGTTGCTAGTAAAGCAGTTCTGAAATTCAACACTTTCTGTCATGAATAGGGCTTAGCCATGGTTCCTGTCAATAATAGTCTACAATTCTTGATCATGTGGACTGATTAATCTTTTTTATTTCCTAAAATATAAACAGTTTTGTAACATTTTTGGCTTGGCCTATGTCCATAGAAGTTTGGAGCTACAAAAATCTCTCTTTTTTTTCTAAAAATCTCTTTATTTGAAACTTTCATGTTCCCTTTCTAGTAAAAACTATTGATACATTTGTAACAAAGGTTTTAAAATACTTTTGTATCAATGCATAAATCAACTCATTCCTCCAATGTTGTGTATTCATGTCAAGACAAGTCTGTCTTGGTCTCCTGATTAGGCCCTAAGGAATAGGATTTCTATCAGAGAGGAATTGCTGTCTAGCTGAAAAAGTCTGAGGCATTTTCTTAATATTCTTAGATTACTTTCTATATAGATGAAAGCACATCTGAGGCATTAACTTAAATCTTTATGTCATCTTAAGAAAGGTTTCTACCGCCCAAATTTGGATTCCTTGAGGCTGGGTATCATTTGCAGTATTCTATATTTGATCTTTTCCTTAAGGCAATCTCTTTGATAATACTGTGTGGCTTGTAAAGATGTCCTGGACCTTTTCAAGTTTGATTAAAACATAGAATAGATCTTTCAAATTTTATCTCCCTCCTTTCATTTTATTATAGGCATCCAGAAGAGATTAGATGGTGTGTATGTCAGTTTACTATTGCTGAGTCCAAAATAACGGACAGAACTGAAAGGGAGAAATTATTTATTCTAAAATAATTTGTAATTCTTGTGATTTCAGAGACATCATAATTTTCTTGGCTCCATTCATTCTTGACCTGTGACATGATAGAACCTCATGGCAGTGATAGAGTATAGATCAGGAAGGTGTTTGTCTCATGGCAGACAGGAGGGAACGAGGACAAGACCTGGACCGGGTTTAACCTTCAAAGGCATGCCACCCTGATGTACTTCCTCAGCCAGTACCTACTCCTGAGTTTTCTATAATCTCCCTTTTCTAGTTTAATTTATGCTGTAAAAAATACTCCTGTGTATCAATACATAAATCAAATTATTAGTTGAAATCCATGTACATACATGTCAAGAAAACACAAGCAACTTAAGGGAGAAAAGAGTTTATTTGACTTACGATTCCAAATTATATCCTATCATCTTGGAGAAGTGAGGGTGGGAGCTCAAGCAATTAATAACCTCATATTCACCATTGAGAGTAAGAGAGAAATGAATGCATCTCTGCTCCTTTGGATATCTCAACTATAATCTCATTATTATAGACTCAAATATAATCTCATTATTATAGACTTCAGAGCCTCTTGATAGGGAATGTTTCCACTCACAGTGGACTGGGTCAGTTAACAATGAAGACATCCCCCAGAAATGTACCAACAGGCCAACCTGAAATCAATTCATCAATTGAGATCCTTTTTCCAGGTGATTCTAAGTTGTGGGATATTGACATTTGAAATTACACATGACATTTTCAAACAGTAACTATGGACCAATAATTCAATACATGAGCCTGTGGGGACATTTTACATCTATATCATAACAGATGATAACTCCAACACTGCACATAAAGCCTCCTAAGCTAGATCACTGAATCTACCATGCTTATATCTTATTTTCCATTTGCTGCAGATGACAGTGCTGGCTAAATGTTCCTTCTGTACCTAAGGTCTGATATTCAGGCAGACTGTGACTGTATATTTCTTCTATTCAAGTTGAAATTAATGATGCTAATTCTATGACATTCTGTAAAAAAGTCCAGGTTATGACTATTGAGTTCAGGCACATGGTCACATGTCTGCAATCTTGTCTAGATTCAGGACTCCACTGAAAGTGTTGACCAGAATATGACCAATTATGCCATGCATTCTCAGAGCAGGAGGATTTTGAAGGTTCAGTGTTCCTGCAGTGGATATTCAATTATAGAAGGCAAATATGTGGCTCTTAACAAGTTTTAAAATGGTGAAAGACAGAGTTCCTTCTGAAGCATTCATTTACACACTCATGGCTTAGTGTTAATGAATCTGGTGTTGTGTGTAAACCCTCTTTCAGTAAGAATAGTAAGTTTGCATTTTCAATTTACTTGTATATCTACAAATTTGGTCTCAGGATAGTTTTATGTAGGAGTCCTTCGAGCATTTTATTTGTATAATGGTAATTTAACTGTTTATTCCTTCCTTCCACTGTTGACAGAATTAACTCCAAATACCTATCTTTTATTTTGAGGCTCTTAAAAATCATGTGCTGGTACATATTTGGCTTATTGGATTTCTTACTAATATTTTAGAAAGCACAAATGTAAAAAGTGCTGGAGGGCTTTCAGTGGTCTTTTGTTTTTATCTGGAGGATGAAGATTAAGCACGATTTATAAGCTATGTTGAGAAGTAGAGATAAATTACATTTTAAAGATGCCCAATTTATGGTACCTGAGGGGATAGTCAGAAAAGATATGTCTAATTGCCATTTAGAGTTATGAGCATATTTATTGAAATACAAGCTTTATTATTGCTCATCTAGTTTCTATGAATGATAGATGGTAGTTTGGGGAAACTTTTCCTTAGTTTCAGAATTAAATCAGCTTAAATGAGACAATAGGGGGTCCTTCTTGAACTAATTCATAGGTTGGCTAAATAAAATTATTTTCTTAGAAATTATTTTTAAGTTATAAAAAAACCCCTCAGGAATCTGTGTGAGGAACATTGACTCTTACTTCATAATATGATCACTGATGACTCAGAACAGCAATAGTAAAACAGTTTATTTTCCTTCTTTATAGAGTTTGGTGTTAGCCCAGAAACCAGGCGTGATGATTGAGCTCAGAGAACAGTTTTTTATTTTAATTTTTGTGAGTTTCATGCATGAGTATGATATTTCACTATTTCCACCCCTCCCATTCCCCCTCCAACTCATCCCACGCCCTCCCACCTCCCTCACAATTTCTTGTTCTCTTCTTTGATTATCGTTACATCTATGTACATTAATATATACATATGTATGTGTATATATACATATGAATGTATTTATAAATGAATGTATGTATATAATACACTGAGTCCACTTGGGATTATTTCTCAGAGAAATAGTCATCCCTGGAGGAAACTGATTCTCCCTCCCTCAGCATCCATTGACTCTGTGCCTGCAGCTCTTCATTTTGTGGTGGGATCCCATGAAATTTTCCCACCCACCTTGGCATACCGACTGGATCTGTCATCAATCATGCTAATCTCATTAGACTACCATACTGTGCACATTTCATAAATGCAGCTTTCTTGCCATGTGTAGAATCTCTTAACTGGCAACAGGTGCCTTGTCCTTCTTAAATGCAGGTCCCTTCCTCCCTTTCCTCATTGGCTGAGTAATCAGGAGGTGCCATCTTACATGTCATCTGGGCTTTATTGTTCCTTAACATCTGTGGTAAGGTCTTAGAAGGTGTGGCCATGCTAGAGGAAGTATGTCACTGGGGGCAGGCTTAGTGAGTTTAACAAGCCTTGTGGTCTCCAGTTGCTCTCTCTCTTGACTTCCTGTGCTCATTGTGAGATGTGACCCCCGGCTTGCTGCTCCAGCTCCATCCGCCATGCCTCCGGCCACAGTGGACTCTAATTCCCTGGAACTGTCAATCGTAAGCTCAGATAAACTCTTCCTTTTATAATTCCTTGATCACAGTGTTTTATCACAGCAACAGAAAAGTGACTAATACAGTTATTTGGTACCAGAAGTGAGGCGTTGGCTGTGAAGAACCTGACCATGTGGATGTTTGGAGAAATGTGGAAGACTTTGGAACTTTGGGCTAGAAAAGCTGTTGACGACTGTAAGCAGAGCTTAAGGGGCCCTTTTAATAGAAGCCTGGAAGAAAGCATTGCTGCAAAAACTGTAGTTCCAGAGGAAAATAAAGACTTAGGCAGCAACTGGGATTTTTGAAAGAGTCTGGCAGCAGTTTGCCCACAGCCCAAATGCTTGCCTGATGCTAAGTTGAAAACAATGACTAATGTCTTTGGCGGAGGAATTTCAAGACAGCCTAATGTAGAAATGGTGGCGTGGCTATTAATGGTGATATTGTACAGATCTTCAGTGAAGAAGAGCAGATGGGGCAGAAAGAAATGCAGAATGTACAGTTTGGATCTGAAAACCCCACTAGGAAGATTAAAGGTGGTGCCAAGGCATGGTGAAGGAGAGGTTCCTTTTGATAAGGAGATTAAAGCAATTAAGGAGGGCCTCACATGTGAGATTTACAAGTAAACAACAGAAAGTAGCCTTCAGGGCAAGAACCACACCCAGCTAATCCTCTAACTTTTGAAAGGAAATACTGAAAGGGTTTTCTGCTCAACAAGTTCAGGGCAGCAGAGAAATTGTCAAATGTGGTTGAAGTAGGCCACGGTCCATCCCAAAATTGCAGCAAACTCAGCAGTTTCATTCACCCAAGAAGACATTTGAGATGCCAGAGCTGTGAGAATTTGCCAAGGAGAGCTGCAACAGGGAGTGTACCAGCTAAGAGAGAGAGGCAAAAGCTGGAAGAGCTGAGCCATCTAAGCCCTTTGTAAGTAAATCCCAGAAGTCACACATGGAGCTACTGGACTTTGTTTTTGCCCTGCTGGTTTTGGTTTTGTTTTGGTCCAGTATTTCCTCACTATGCCTCTATTCCTCCCTTTTGGAATGGGAATGTGTATTCAGTTCCACTGTACATTGGGAGTTGTATTTGTCTTTTGATTTTACAGGGCTTACAATTTAGGAGGAGATTGGCCTGAGTCTCAGAAGAGTCTTTGGCTGTAGACTTGAATGGCATTGAAACTGGTAAAGACTATGGGGACTTTTAAGGTTGGACTAAATGCATTTTGCATTTTATATGGACAGAGAGCCTATGGGGGCCAGGGATGTGAATTGTGGTGGTTTGAATGAGTGTGTCCCCATAGGCTTTAAGTATTCAGACATTTTGTCTCCAGTTGGTGGCACTGTTCTTGGAGGTCTTAGAAGGTTGGCCTGCTAGAGGAAGTATTCACTGGGGGAGGCTTAGTAGTTTAACAAGCCTTGTGGCTCCAGTCCTCTCTCTCGCTTCCTGTGCTCATTGCCAGATGTGACCCTCGGCTTCCTGCTCCCAGCTCTCAGCCGCCATGCCTCCTGCCACAATGGACTCTAATTCCCTGGAACCGTCAATCGTAAGCTCAAATAAACTCTTCCTTTTATAATTCCTTGGTCATGGTGTTTTATCACAGCAACAGAAAAGTGACTAATACACCATTCTTGGGTTTGTCCATTTCTCAAAAGAGACCATGTATGGGATCATCTCTGTCTTTTGCAGTCTGTTCATTTTAAAGCTTATCAGGTGTGTGATCTTGTCATATCTGCAGGTCATTAGGTGAGCTTGGCTGTAATAAATTTTTGACTCTAATGTAATAGTTTGTGTGTGGAGGTAGCTAGACAGGCAGGATTTGGGTGAGAGTAGCTGTCAACAGAGGCCCAGTATTTCTTACTCATCTATGGCTGGATGTAAGCTGACTCAAGGTACTTTTATTTTGAAAAGGAACCATCAGATTTCATTTCTTAGAATTGTAATTGTTTATAAAATTACTAGTCATTGTTGCTGGCAGAGCATCTTAGTTGGTAAAATGCTTGCCTTTCGAGCCATGCAGACAGATCTAGTTCAAGCCATAGATATACACAGCAAGGTTGACTATTGATGGTGTGTGCTTTTAATCCTGCTGCTTGAGGGGTGGAGACAGGAGGATCCCTGGGGTTCACTGGCCATCCAGACTATTCCTAACTGATGAGCTCTAAGTCAACGACAGACCCTATCCCTAAGGAGGTGGATGGTGTCCTTGAGGCTGTATCCCATCCTTCATATGCACATGTGCATTCATCCCCACACACATGTGAGCAGAGCTTGCACACACAAAATTGTGTGCACACACACATAAAATATATACCAGCTATTGAGGAAATGGCTAAATGCAGTAAATTATGGGAGGAGTCAAAAGAAGGAAGGCAAGGACAATGGAAATTGAGGGTTTTCTTCGGTTTCTTGTTTCTTTTACTTATTTAGTTAGTGAACAGACCATTTGTGTTCGAGTTTATCTATATGATATCTATTTGTTTAAATTCTTGCCTTCTTATTTAAGTGCCTTGGGGGTAGGCAACAGAGATGATTACTGACAAACATAAGCAGGAAATGAATTTTTGCCCTTTGTTTTCTGGCTGCCACAAAATGTGTCTTCTGTATGTCTCCAACAGTGTTCTGTCTTGCTTCAGGCCCAAAGAAACAGGGCCAACTAATTATGTCCTGAAATCTCCAAAACTGTGAGCCAAAATAGAACATTTCCCTTATTAAGTTGTTTGTGACAAGTACTTTGTTATAGTAATAGAAAGCTGATGAATATATTTGATCTTTCAGAGGCAGGCCGGTATGTTAAAGACAGCTTTCTGAAGCTCATAAACTAGAACATCCAAGACAGATGCTCCATGCTGAGGGTAAAGCATTAGTTAGATTTTAAGGGAAAGAGCAAAAAAGGCAAGTCATTCAGGCAATGTGAAGACAGGCAGAATAGTGTCTCAGCATAGCAGCAGGGCTGAGCAGTGGTTCTGGAGGTATAAGCAGCAGGTGGTGAATGGGCTGAGCACCACACCAAGATGTTTTCCTTATCTCGGGAAAATGGGAGAAGAGGTAAGCTGAAGAGTCTTAATTAATCTTTGCAAAACAAAAGGCATTCTGGGTTATCAGGTAGATTGAAGAATGTAGATCTATAGTTAAGGAGCTCACTTTCAAGGAAATTCTAGGGAGAAGTCGCTAGAGATATGTAAGTAGCGAAGGGCTAATACTTATGCTGGGACCCGAGCATTCTTTCCTCAAGAGCTGTTTCTGGCTAGATAAAGCTGAGGGAAAATATTCAGTAAGTATTTTATGTTTATTTTGCCTCACACATTGTAAAGTGCTAAGAGAAGAGCAAATGCTTTAATTAAAGGGAACAATTTTCTTAGGAAAAACAATTGCTCTGTTTGCTAACCGCATCTAATGTGTTGCATAGCCAAACTGGGGTTTTAATATATGCCATCTTTTTAAATGCCAAATGAACCAGCAATGGTTGCGACTACATATTTATTCAGTGTAATTGATAGAAATGTTTAATTAAGTATTATGAAGGGTAATTCTCTAGCTTTCTCTATCAGACAAATTGAAACCACTGCTCGCTTCTGAGATTATTCTTGTATAATTAAATAAAAACACCCTAAGAATGGAAAAACTGTGTTGCTGGAGTTCAAGATAGTTTTAAAAACACTTTAGTTTGTGAAATCCCAGGATAAGCCTACCTCTGGTTGTTTCTTTTAATTCCCTCTCCCTTTTCTCCATTCTTGTTTATCACATCCTACAGTGTAAAATGACCACAGGGGAAGAGACTTGAAGAAAATATGAGGTTTACATCAAACAGTTTATGGACTGGTTGTATGAGATTAACTCTCTTTTTTTATTTTATTTATTTCTGTATGTGTAGGAATGTACTGTCCGCCTGCAGGTTTGTGCACCCGTGTCGTGCAATGCTGCGGAGGTCAGAAGAGGGTGTCGGATTCCCCTGGAACTGGAGCTCTCCTGGAGTTGGAGTTTCAGACGGTTCTTGGCTGCCATGTGGGTGCTGGGGATCGAACCTGGGTCTTCTGTAAGAGCGGTTGACTCTCTTAACCACTAGGCCACATAGACTGCCTTCGTAATTTTACCTTAAATTCATTGTCTTGCCTGGTAAATGGAAGGTAGATGTTTCATTTAAAGATCCAACATTAAGCTGGGCATGGTAGCATAGGCCTTTAATCCTAGCACTTGGGAGGCAGAGTCAGGTGGATTTCTGTGAGCTCAAGGCCAGCCTGGTGTACAGAGTGAGTTCCAGGCCAGCTGGGGCTATAGGGAGACCCTGTCTCAAAAAAAAAAAAATCCAACATTATGAGCTGGTAAGTTGGCTCAATGGGTGATGTCATTTACTACCAAGCATGAAACCCTAAGATTGATGCTCAGAACCCACATGAGGTAGGGGATGATTCAACTTCCATCCATTGTCCTCTCACCTCTATACATGTGTCATATACATGCATTCCTAAACATAAATAAATAAATGTAAAAAATATAAAAACACATATGAAACACATCTTGTATCACAGTTTTATCCACCTATCATGGCCATTTCATCTGCGAGCTAAATTCTCTTTCTGAATTTATTTTAGCAAATAAGCATTCAATGTCAATTCATGATTATTTTGCCAAAATACATTTTTTTAAATAAAACAAAATTGCTTACACAAGTGTTCAAATGGCAAAACCACTAAAAGACATTTGCAAAGCAACTGTCCACTTTTCTGTTCCTTATCAACCTATGTATCATATCCTCCTGTGGAACTGAACTCAAAACCAATCAGAAACTGGTTGGTTGCCTTATAACTGTCACGCCACTATTGCATTAGTAGGCACATCTTATCTGGCGGGTTGGTGCTGCAGCAGGGATAAGACTACTGTTGTTTTTTCTCCAGCAGCAGCTTTCTGGTACTATGAAAGCACACCAGTAGGGGACAAATTTCCTGTTTGGTTTGAGATTTATTTATTTATTTATTTATTTATTTATTTATTTATTTTTTGGTCTTTTTGAGACAGGGTCTCCCTGTAATCCCAGCTGTCCTGGAACTCACTCTGTAGACCAGGCTGGCCTTGAACTCACAAAAATCTGCCTGCCTCTGCCTCCCAAGTGCTAGGATTAAAGGTGTGCGCCACCATGCCCAGTGAGATTTACTTCTTTAGAGTATGTGTATCTTCAGCAATAGGGTCTTTCCTTGCAGTGATGGTGGTTAACTAAGACCTCTGGGGACTCCCTGACCAATAACTCATAGGAAGACATCCCATGCCCTGTACTGCGATTTTCATTTAATAATAATCTATGTCTTCTGGGAGTGACACTGTCCACATATGTGAGGTAATTTTGCTTGAACCCTTTTTGTTTTTTAAAGTTATGACTGAAATGAGCATAGTTGGATTAATGAAAACTAAGGATCTACAAAAAATATTATGGAAGCCTACTAGTCATTAAGCTAATTTCATAATTTTATTCTAAATGATAATTTGGAAAATTTACTATCATGTAGTTCTGTGTGGTCTATTTTCAGAAAACAATAACTGGTTTTCACCCTGTGATTGGAAAATTAATTTAGGCCTCCGCTTTTCTGAATAAAGATGTAATATAATTTACCATTGAACAGATAACTATTTTTTTCTGGATGTCAATTTAATTTATAGCATTTATTGGTGCAAAGTAGAAAATTAATGATGTCAGGGAGGCCAAATGTTTTACGTTTATTATGTTTGTTCCATAAACAACAATAGTGGCATGCCAAGATCTCTATTGTGTTAAGCACAAACATGTCTTGAATGTAAATGTTGTTCTCAAGCCAAAGCCTATATCATATGTGATGGAGTGGTACCTTGCATGTCCCAGGATGGTGAGTGTCTACTTCATGTAGACAGCATTAAGACAAATATTTTGACTGGGGCTGAGTCTGTGTTGTTAACCAGATTTCATGCATTCCCTGATAGATATTTTGTTTAAGTTTTGCTGTTTCTCTTCAGTCCTCTAAATGATGATATCATTATCTATTAACAAATATGTTGTTTTAAAAAATCTGCTTCTTAGCCAGATGTGGTGTCTTATATCTGTAACTCTAGCAATCAGTGGACAGAAGAAGGATGCTGCTAAGAATTCAAGGACAATCTGCTCTACTTCGCAAGTACCAGGCTTGCTGAAGCTACATAGCAAGACTTTGTCTGAAATAAATTAAAAAAAAAATAAATAAATAAACAAGCTTTGTTCTATGGAATAATAGAAGCTGCTACTTCATAGAAGGAACTTGGGAGATTTCCCTCTGTTTCTAGCCTCTTGAATAACTGAAGTAATAGTGGTTGTAGGTCCTCTTTAAATCTCTGATAGAATTCTGTGCTAAATTCACCTGGGCCTGGGCTTTTTTTTTCAAGTATCACAATGTTTATTGATAGATACAAGTATATAAAATCAGGGCATGAACATGATTTTATAAATTAAGTAGACTTAATTTCAATACTATAATAAGGAAACTATTCACATTCTCACCATTTGTTTCACACAAAAACCACTTCAAGGGTTTTTGTGTGAAACAACAATCTCTCAAATCTGATCAGTTTTGTGCAAGTAAACCATGTTTCTTTTTTAAAAAGGCTTGTGTACTTTCCCATGGTCCTGGGCTTTTTTAAGTTAGGAAGTTTTGTATTACTGTTTCAGTTTTCTCATATATTATAGGTCTGATTAAGCTGTTGATCTCTTCTTACCTACCAAGAGTCACAGTCACATCCTTAGACGAGACTGACTCTCCTCTTCCCAGCAGCCATGGGTCCTTCTTGAAAGATATGTGTTCTCTTCTTTGACAAATGAAAAATTATCCTGCATGCTCAGCTTCCTTTTACAGAAATCATGACATGTTTAAATCTCTCTAAAACCTCTTAATGCCCATGAATATTTTCTGCCCAAGTCATTTGCTAATGATTTAAAGTTTTCCTTGCTTTAATTTTTCCTTTCACTCAACTCATACATAATACTTACTTGGGGTGATGTTTTCAGATTTGGACAGAAAGCCAATTTCTCTTTAGTTTCTAACTTTGACTTAACACAGTAACCTGTCCACAATCCTTCACTTGGTTTTTGAGGTATGACTTCTAGCATCATACCTAGACTTCTAGAATAATCCATCTGGGGATGGATCTACATTAAGGACATTTGGGGACACAAATGTGACTCTATAGCCTTTAATACATATACATGAAATTGCAGAATTGGGGGGATGCAGATGGGGGAGTGTCTAAATACAATCAAAATTTATTGTATGTAATTTGTAAAAATTTAATAAAAATAGAAAGAAGAGCTTACACACTTCCAATGTCTCACCATATAAAACCCGATTGATAATGAAGTGGTAGATATATTACTTAGCTTCATTTCATAATTTCACATTATACACATGTCAAAATGTCACATTATACTCTATAAACATAGGCTTACGACTTATCGATTAGTACTAATAGTAATACATTAGAAAGGTGGTGGTCAAGGTATGAGAATATTAAGAGGAAACAGGAGCAGGAAATGGCATTTAAATACTTAAAATGGGCTGTTGAGGTGGAACAGTTGGCATGCAGTATAATTTTTCAGCAAACATGGTGACTTGCATTTGATCCTGCATGGTAGAAGGAGAGAGAACATATTCCCCAAGCTATCCTCTGACCTTCTGAACATAGATACCTGTATGGACACACATTAAATAAATAAATAAATAAATAAATAAATAAATAAATAAATGTAATAACCTATTTTATTTTATTTTTAATTTTTTTAAATTTTATTTATTTCTGTATGTGTATGAATGTACTGTCTGCATGCAAGTCTGTGCACCAGTGCCGTGCAATGCCACGGAGGTCAGAAGAGGGTCTCGGATTCCCCTGGAACTGGAGTTCTCCTGGAATTGGAGTTTCAGAAGGTTCTCGGCCGCCATGTGGGTGCTGGGGATCGAACCCGGGTCCTCTGTAAGAGCGGTCGGCGCTCTTAACCGCTAGGCCATCTCTCCAGCCCCATAATAACCTATTTTAAAATGCAAAAAAGAAGCACAATTTGTCTAAAAGGTTCAGCATCATTTTTTTAAATCTGTGTGATCTTGTGCAATTACATGACTTCTCTGTGTTGTTTTCTCATTTTTAAAAGAACACTGGTGCCTGTCTACTGGCATGCAATGAAGATTAAGCAGCTCTTAGTGTGAGTAAGTTGCATGGTGACTATGATAGCTATGTCTTTGACCCTTCCGGTCTGTTCTTCACTGCTCTTGATAATGTTGAGGGGCCAGTAGTTGGTGAGATTTACGTATGTATGAGTATGTTATTACATCACGCCTTTAGTCCTCACAGAGGGCTTTTAGCTTGTCCATTTTGGCCTTCTCTGGGTTGGAGCTTCTCATTGGATCGTGGTGAGGAGTCAGTGTGGGTGCTGTGGATGTCTTCCTTTACTGCATGGTTGGGGAGCGGCCACCTTCACTTCCCTGGGCCGAAAAGTACATGCCATGTGTGTATGCCAGTGTTCCAATGTAAGATGGTTGAAAAGGAGACATGTGACCTTGGATACGCTGGGGGATTGAAGAAATACACAAATCTCTTTTTTCTTTGTGTATATATGTGTTCATGTGTATGTGCATGTGGGTGCACATATGTGCATATATGGAACTTGATGTCAGTCATCTTTCTCAGTCACTTCCCGCTTTACTTTTTGAGACAACACCTTTCACTGTTTCTGGAACTTCTCGATGTCTAGATTGGCTGGCCATCAAGTCCTAGGGATCCTTTTGCCTCTGCCTCCTCAGCAGAGGAGCCCTGGATTTTATGAGTACGGGAACGCAGGTCCTCCTGCTGGTGTGGCAAGCACTTTACTGACTGAGCCAGCATAGAAATAGACAAACTTTTAAAGCTTTAGTTTGGAGACCCTTAGCCACACTCCTTGCATCATTAGCCAGTCGTTACTCAACTCATCCATCCTGGAAGGTGCCTTTCTGTCCTGACACTGGTTGTTCTTTCCTTTGCAAACACCTCATGTGCATGAGGTTGTATTCTCCTTGTCAGAGATCTACCCCTGGTGATGGAGCACAGTAGGATTTCTGAAGTTAACATTCCAGTAAAGAGAAACTCTCCATAGAGGAAACAATATTTAATGTGTGTTTGTGCAGGTATATGTGTGCAGAAGGTCAGAGGACAGCTTGGGGGGTGTGTTCTCTTCTTCTACCGTGTGGGATTAAGTGGCCCTATAAAGATGCTGCATGTGGAGTAGAGTAGAACCCTGCTTTTCCTGCTGAGACTTCTTCAGGAAACCTGTTCTAATATCTTATTGGCTCACCCAGTGTCTTTTGCACTATTGGAAACACTACCATTAAGTTAGCCCAAATAATTTAACATGAAATTATTTCCTTGGACTTCATTGACAGCACTTGTGATGTGTAATTTTTCTTTTAAATGCAGTATTATATTTTGTGACAAGGAGAAAACTGTGACAAACTTTTCAAAGAATAAGAGAAATGAATTAATCAGTCTAGTGCATTCATAAGGATCTTGATATAAATTATGCTCAAGATTAAACTTTTAAATTGATAACTTGGTCTTGTGGATGTCTCATAGACACAAAAAGAGAAGAATATAAATGCGAATGGTTGGTGAGTTGAGCTGACAGCTTTCAGTGTTGTAGGGGATTGTATTATTTAAATCCCTCCTTCACATTCCAACAGTTTCTTAATCACCCATGGTATGAAATACTTTTCCAGACTTCTGTTGAAACAGGTCTGAATAAGAAAGGGAGAAAATTTTTACACATTTTAAGACATCTTAAAGTTAGTTATCCAGGAAATCATTGTCTGGGAAGATGACTCTATTTGATACCTTTGACTTATATTCATTGGAGTCCACTTATAGTCATTGGACCCTACATAAAAAAGAGGAAGATTCCAAGAATGCTAAGGTGTCATGAATGTGATTTAAAGATTCTCAAGTGCAAAAAAGTTTTTCATTATTGTAAAAGAAAAAGGAACAGAAGAATCATCTTACAGTATCCTGTCGATGGCTTTTACTCATTTCTTTGTTACTGTCAGCCTTCCTTAATGTTTTTTTAAAATGACAATAACTACTGGAATTTTCATATTGTAATCAAGGCAAGTGGTACCATATTGAAAGGAGGTAAATGAATTGAAAAAGTTGCAGCCTTGCTGCTCAGGCACCTTTATGAATTTATAAAGAACTTTAGAAACATATAGGCTCTGAGATCTGGCAGATTCAAGGGTACTTTTATTCCTCTTTATTTCTGTCTCTACTGAGCCAACTTGCCCATGAATCATAGCTATTTATAAAGTTAGTAAATTTCCTATTGATGGTACATTAGTAATTTTTAATGAAACTTACTCATTATGTAAGGCACTTGGACCACAATTCTGGTCACCATAGCAACTAGCTTTATTATCAGTGCCAGAGCCTAGATTTTATTCCCAGAATTGACCCCTTAATATGACACTATTTTAGATTCACAGGTAAACCGAGTCATTTTTTCTTAAGAGAACAGAAGTGTTACTAATGGACCCACTAAATCCACAATGAGCTTGTAAGGTGGAGGATCCCTACCACACCAGATTTTTCAAAGTATGATATATAGAATTCAGGGCATAATCCTTGAAATGCTGTTTAAAAGGCAGATTTAGAGACCACAAAGCTGGTTGGAGAAGCTGCATATTGAACAAGCAAAAACAGTGGAGTCTGCTCACTGTGAGAAGTGGAGTGGCAGAATCTCCTCTGAAGCCAGCTAGTTATTATTGAATTGATTAGGAATTAAATAGTTGATTGTTCAAATGTTTTCTCCCAATCCTAATGCTTTCTTAATCACACATGGAATAGTTTCATAGACTTCTATTTTTACTGTGCCATGACAAATATGTGGCAGGAGATGTAACTTCTTTTTTATTATTTATATTTTATGTATGTGAATCTATTGCCTCTTTGTGTGTGTGTGTGTGTGTGTGTGTGTGTGTGTGTGTGTATACCCGTGTACTGCAATGCCAAAGGAGGTCAGAAGAAGGTGTCGAACCCCTGGAACTGGAGGTCCAGATGGTTATTAACTACCATGTGGATGATGTAAATCAAGCCTTGGTCTTCTGCAAGAACAGCCATTGTTCTTAACCACTGAGCCATCTCTCCAGTCCCAAGATGTAGCTTATTAAAATGATGACCAAAAGTGAATTAATGTTGTTATTTCTAAAGTCTACTTAACCAAACCTCTCATGTGATCTTTAAAATGCATAGAAAGATCTCAGAAACTTTGCTTTGTCATGCTTATCGTGAAATGTGGATTCAGCCAATTTTTAGAAGAGACTGGAAAATTTCTTTGGAGCCAATATTTGGTGTCAGTAATGACTGCTTTTTCATTGCTGCTGTTGGACTAAATCTCAGGAGCTGGAGGCATGGTGCCTCTAGTACATGAGAATTTCAGAATAGTGGGATTAGCAGTGTCATCTCTGCTTTCATAAGTATGAAGTGTATGTAATTATAATTGTCACTGATTTCAAGATAACTTTGAATCTAATTATAAAAGTACTGCTTTTTGCATTCATAGAAGATAATATATTGTTTAAAGAAAAAAAAAACAGAATATAAAGAAAAAAAGATTCATATGAGTATAGTATTGCTAGCTCCATGCATGAAGTTACATAGCAAATTTCTAGAACTTTTCCGTTTTCTGCACAGAGGTTAGATCTACTAAAGTCCACCTTTCCATTTGCTCACCCTGACCACTCCTAGATTTTTATGGAACACTTTTGATTTGGAAAGAAAAGATTCTTCATATTCATTCACTCGCCTAGCATCATAAATTCACATCCACCAAGTAAGCAAAACTGGGCATATTTGAACTGCCTTTTTAAAGTTAATTTTTCAGTCCCAATATATTATTCAATGAAAAGTTGCATTTTATGTGGAAAAGAGCAGAATGAATGATAGAATCTACAACTGTGTCCAGGACTCAGTAATGTAAGTTACTTTTCCTTGCAAAATAAAAAAGAATTTTAAATAGTTCTAATTTTTTAAAATTTATGTATGATTGATTTTCTTTGGAAGACATGCTTTGACTGCTTCTTTAAACTGGGGTGTTATGTTTATAAACACTTTGAGAAGAGAGACTGCAGGTGTATTACATAGTTTATTTCATTTCTTTTAGTCTAACATAATTGTACCAAATGATGTTGCAATGAAGCACATACATACACACAATCATATATATATGTATATATGAACACATATATACATACATGTATATATGTATATATACATATATATGAGTATATATACATATACATATTTATACATATACATATACTCATATATATGTATATATACATATACATATACATATATATATACATATATATGATTGTGTGTACATGTATATATGCTTCATATATATGAAGCATATATACATGTACACACATATATAGGTGTATGTACATGTATATATGCTTCATATATGTATATATATAGGTGAAGCATATATATATATGTGTGTGCTATGTAATGATTACATAAAATGATCCTGAAGCTGGAGAGATGGCTTGGGAACTTCCCAACACCTATCAAGCAGCTCACAAACAGATGTCACTTCAAAAGATTCAATGCGCTCTTCTGGCCTCCATGTACACTGTATTTCTGAGTATATACTTATTCACTTATACACATAAGGAGAAATAAATCTTAAAATCTTTATACTCAAGAAACAAAACATATTGAAAGTAATGTTTACTTTGAGTTATTTGAGTTTTTAAGAAAAGTATTAGGATCACGATTCAGATTTTTCTTTCTAAAATTAAATACTGAACTTTACCTTTGGGTTTGTTTTGGGAAAGAGAGAGAGATGGAAAGAGACTGCAGGTGAGTAGAGGGAAAGATTGAGGGGGAAGGAAGCAGTCCATGAAGCAGTGCCTTCTATAACTGAAGTTCAGATGCTTTAAAAGAAACACATTGACCTTCCTCTCCTTTTTCATGCAAATGAGAGCAATGGACATTGAACAAATTATAAATCCACTAAGGCCACAGTATTAACACAAATTTCAGAACCTTTTTGAAACTGAAGATAGAGGGAGGGGTCATTGCTTTGTCATTTTTCAGCCATATAGAATAATCTGCTCTTTTTATTTTCATCTCTTTGGAGCACTTGCTTTTAGAAATATGTGCAGAGGACTCTGCTAAATTATAACGGCAACTCATTTTAAAGGTTAAAGGATGAGATGCAATTAGCCTCTAAATTCAGACCTGATTATTGAAGTCAGATTATCCATTGGTTCAGAACAATGTAACCAGACATTTTAATGCACTAATGTGTCCACTGGTAGACAATTAGAGTTGTCAGTTTAAGTAGACAATTGAAGAGGCAGGTTAAACTGAAATTGGTAGTGTCTCTGTGACCTTGTGCTTAGAAACATTTCTCTGGAAATACAATCATGGGCTTTGCATTGGTAAAGGAAGCAGCGGAATTTAATTATGGACAAAGTACCAATGACTACAATCTTTTCATATATATATATCACAACCACTGACCCATGGAAAGGACAGTCATGAGGTAGATATTCTAAAAAGGCAACAGTAATTGATACTTCAGTAACAGAGAGGTCTCAGCAATTTTGTAGCCTATAATATACTTTTGAAATTAAGTCCTGCTTTGGAGAAAGGAATATACAAGAACATATTGTTTTGTTTTAATCACATTTGCCTATGTTCATTTCATAAGCATGGAAGATTCTAGGTCTCACTCCATCACCTTCCTATGTGATGGTTAGTCATTTTTAATGATCTTATTCGTGTGGGAAGAAAACTGCTTTTCTCTTTCAAATTTGTATTTAATTGAGTGAGTGGTGGTGGGTGGTGAGATGAGAGACAATTAAACAGTCCCATCAAGAGTTTCATAGAGTAAAGACCTGAGAGAAGCATTCCTAGCCCCACAGGAGCTGCAGAGACAGTCATATCAGGCAGCAAAGGCAAGCACTTTCATGGATGTGACCATCACTTCAGGAAGAACAAAAAAATTATCCAGACTTTTATCCAAATCAGTATTGAAGATTAACTGTAATAGGTTCTCTTTTTCCTAAAATAGAATAATTCTTTGTAATTAGATGCTATGATAACATTTAACTTTGCACTTCCACTTATGTATAAGGAATTTTGTCTGTTTTTAAGAAAGGCGATTTCTATATATATATAAATATGATATTGAGGCAAAGTTAAAAATATATATCACTCAATAAAGTTAGCAGATATTGCTGTAACATATTTATTTTATATTTTTAAATGTTATTTGAACCTGATACATGAATAGTTTTCATGCAATTTCCATCCCTCTCAGTATCTCTCCAACTCCCCCTATGGGAGACTCCCTTGCAATTTCCTGTCCTCTTCCTCAATTGTTATTGTTACATATATGGGTATATAAATGTGTACATAAATATTTAACTACACTGAGTCCATTCAGTGGTGCTCCTGGGCACCCGTATTTAAGGCTACACTCTTGGAGTTAGATAACCTTTCAGGGCTCTAGTCTCTGGAGAAATGTAATTCTTTCTCCCATAGCATCCATTGATTGTCTGTAGCTCTTCATTTGGGATGGGACCTCTTGAAATTTCCCCCATCCACCTTGGCACATCAACTGGTTCACACGCAGATCTTGTTAGACTACTGTACTGTGATTTCATTGGTGTAGCTTCCTTATCATGTTTAGTGACTAGCAGCAAATGCCTGATCCCTGTGGCTTTTGCATTCTTTCACCTCCTATTCTTTTTTTTTTTTTTTTTTTGGTCTTTTTGAAACAGGGTCTCCCTGTAACTCTGGCTGTCCTGGAACTCGCTCTGTAGACCAGGCTGGCCTTGAACTCACAAAGATCTGCCTGCCTCTGCCTCCCAAGTGCTAGGATTAAAGGCGTGCGCCACCACGCCCGGCCTCTCCTCCTCTTCTATGATATACCCTGAGCCTTATCAGTAGATGTTACATTGTGGATGTATGAGTTAGAGTTGGGGACCTTAGAGATACTTAGTCTCTGGATTTGACCAGTAGTAGAACTTTGTAATAGTCTCCATATATTGCAAAGAGTAAGTGTCTTTGATGAGTGGTGAGAGGTACAATTGTCTATAAATATAAGGATACGTATTTAGAATATAGTAAGAAATTATGATGGCTTGGGGATGTGACAAATGTAGTTTTTTCTCTAGGATCTATGACATTTTCAGCCATGTGTTCTTGGCTATGATCACAGTACCATACACGGTTTCCCTCCCATTGTGTAGGACTTAAATCCAATTAGACAGCTGTTAATTACCCTTAAGGTAAAATTCTCACTGGCGCACCAATCATGATTATTTGCTGGTCTGGTCATTGTTGTCTCAAGGCTTTACAGTTGGGTAGAATCACTAATTGGTTTTTCTTTCCTGGCATCTTATATAGTATTTTCTTATACTTTGAGAGGTAGTTTTCAGGGAGGAAGGTTCTAGGTCAGTTCCAGCTCCAGCTCCTGTGTTCAGAGTATGTGGTGTCTTCAGCAATAGAGTCTTACCTTCATGTTTTGGGAGGCAATCAAGGGCTTGGCAGTAGCCTGTATTGTTTTGAGAGTCTCTCAGGCTATCCTGACCATCAACTAGAAGGGAAGTTTCCCTTGCCTGGCATTGTGATTTTGGTTATATAGCCTTCCTTCCATTGCTGTAATTTAGATCATAGTTAAAATGAAAGAATATAACTTTGGAAGGCTTTATTTTGGTCATTTGGTGGCCAAAGGAGATAAGAAATTGGACTGGTAATTTGGAATAATTGGGGCCAAGTTTGCTGCAGTGTATTCCTTGTGGGTAAGGCATAGAAGTGTAGCTACTGGTCCCTATGGCAACCAGAAGATGCATGTGATGGAAGCACAGCTACATCCCGTGAGCCACAGCTTAGTATTCCTCCAGCATCCCTGGTGTGGCCGTTTGAGGCATTCAGTGCTACAGCACTCATAGTCTCTGGGGTCTGCAGAATCCAGGCACTTGTTTGCCAGGCAGACCTGAAATAACTGTTATTTATTTATAGCCTCTGGCACTGTCTGAAACATTCTGCAACACAACTAGGTTAACAACTTCAAGTTAATGTAAACACTCTGAAAATGAAAGCATCAGTGCTGAACTGCAAATACAGCCAGGCAAAGGAGAGGAATGGGAAGAGGAAAAGGCACAGGCCACGTGCACACACACTCCAGACTGCAGGAGGCATTCTGTTAGGAGAGGTTTCAAAATGACTAGCTGTTGGATGGCGTCTGCTATGGGCATGCGGCATCCCTCATTTGTAAACGGGTGTTGTAGGTGAAGGGAGGATGGAGAATGGCTAATAGAATTTCACAACAGAGTATGCTCATCAAAATTGTAGCCAGTGCTCACATTTCTGCAGGTCACTCACAGTAAATGCAGGTCCTTTGGATTGTCTTTGTCAGCTGCTATTGGGTGGGTGCATCCCTTTATACTACATTCTACCGGAAGGTTACTTGATGCTCTTTGTACCTGGGTCACATGTTTTTAGCCAGGTGTTTCATTCCTGACTCCTTGCCTGATACGGGCATGGCACATTCTCCTATTTCTTCCAGGTATTTGCTCAGTTGTTGCCTCTTCAAAGGCCTGCTGCTGACCATATCTTCTGCTTGCCTATGGCTGCACAGCAAACTACTCCCAAACTTGATAAAACACTGCTGATTTGTCCTATACCATAAGTTTGTGATTCAGGAATTTGAGATCTTGAGTAGACACATTTTCCAGTGCAGCTGATATTCTGTTAGATGGGATACATGATAGATCTACAAGTACTCGAGACAATTTGTAAAGTGAGAAGGTGAATTTTGACTCTTGTTTTGGAGGTTCTACTCCAGGGTCATTGTTCTTGTGGCTTGGAATTTGTGGTGGACTGTTCTCATTTGTAATGTGCGTAGAGCATGACAGGGAGCCCTGTTGTCTCCACAGCAGCTATTGTGGGAAAGGCTTTTACATTATGGACGTCCCCTGGACAAATGACTTTTACTTAACCTTGAAAGCTTGTTTTATTTTATTTTTTTTAATTTAATTTAATTTTTGTTTTTTTTTAATTTTTTCATTAATTTTATTTATTTCCGTATGTGTATGAATGTACTGTCTGCATGCAAGTTTGTGCACCCGTGTCGTGCAATGCCGCGGAGGTCAGAAGAGGGTGTCGGATTCCCCTGGAACTGGAGTTCTCCTGGAATTGGAGTTACAGACGGTTCTAGGCCGTCATGTGGGTGCTGGGGATCGAACCCGGGTCCTCTGTAAGAGCGGTCGGTGCTCTTAACCGCTAGGCCATCTCTACAAAATATTTTTGTATGTGTATGAATGTACTGCCTGCATGCAGGTCCGTGCACCCGTGTCGTGCAATGCCAAGGAGGTCAGAAGAGGGTATCGGATTCCCCTGAAACTGGAGTTCTCCTGGAATTGGAGTTACAGACGGTTCTCAGCTGTCATGTGGGTGCTGGGGATTGAACCCAGGTCCTCTGCACGAGCAGTCGGTGCTCTTAACCGCCAGGCTATCTCTCCAGCCCGAAAGCTTGTTTTATAATGTAGACTAGCTCACTGAGCCTTGAGCCCCTTTCCAACCTAAACATACAGCTCATAACTTTTCCTTGCTCTTGACCCTGAACAATCTGCGAATGTCTGAAGAGATGTTTTGCATAACAAGCAAGTTCTGCAAACAGTGCTTATCTCATTGAAAGGAGTACCCCATTTGTGTTGCAAGCAATAGATGGAATTGAATTCATAACGTCTGTTGTGTATACGTGCTGGTCTAAGTCGGTAGGGGTCAGTAAGGGAAAAATCCTGTGATAAAGGGTCCATTTTCCATTCCTCATTTCATGCTGGATATAGTGTTTCAATAAAAGAAAGAGCGAGCTCTTATTTGAGAGCAGAGTTCTGAGAGTAATCTCAAGGAAGGGGTATCTGGAGCAGTTATGGTTCCCTCTTAGCTAAAGTGGATGCTAAGAATGAGGCTGTTTTCATCTACTCATGGCCATGGTATGATATCACCACAAGCCACAAGGCAGGCAGGGAGAGGGGAAGATGAAGGAATTGGAGTTTCACAGTCCTCTTGAGGGAGCATTCCCTAATGGCTTAAAGCTAGGCTCTGCCTCTTAGAAATTCTTCCACCTCCCAGTATAGCCACATAGGTACAAAGCTTATATAAACAAGCTTCTGTGGAGTCCTTCATTCATGAGATACAGCAGGCACATTGAGTGACTTCACTCACATGCTCAGTCTTTTCTCAGGGATGGACCTGAGGCTGGCCTTAACTAAGTTTATTCTCCAGTATAGTAACAATCAGTTGCTATGTGACAAACTACACTCAACAAGGCTTCAGTTGAGGCTCTAAGAATGCCTTAGAGATATTTTCATTGATAATTTGGGAATTCATACAATGTACTTTGATAAAATTCAGGCCTCCCCACTCCATCTCCCCATGATTATAACCCTCCCAACTTTTTGTCCTCTACTATTATTTTCTACAGACCTATCAAGCTCAATTTGTGTTCCCCAAATGACCTTGGGTGTGGGTCTGCCTACTCAATCTACCCAGTATTATACCCTTAAAGAAAACTGACTTTCAATCACCTGTGGTTCTTCAGCTAGGGCTGGGGCTTGTATAATTCCCTCATCCATGCTGGGTTTTCCTCTGGCTTGAGCTTGCATGGGTCTAGTGCATGCTGTCACAAGCACTATGGATTCTTATATTTAGCCACCCTGCAGAACCTGGAAAGCACTGTTTTCCAGTAGTCATCCACCATGTCTGACTCTTGCAGTCTTCCGCCCACTCTTCTGCAATGAGCTGTGCAGGGAGAAAGTGTGATATAGGTGCCTGATTTAGAGCTTAGTACTTTCCAGTCTCTTATTCTCTGTACATTGATCAGTTGTGGGTCTCTATGTTAACATTGACCAGTTGTGGATCTCTATGTAAATTGCCATCTGCTACAAAAAGGAACTTCTGTTGAGAGTTAAAGTACTAATCTATGAGTATAACTGCATTACTAATAGTCAGTTTGATACTATGTCCATTTAGCATAATAATATTAGTATGTTCTCTCCTATGGCCTGTAACTTGTTTAGTCAGAGACTCTTGGCACTGATAACAGTGTCAAGCATGGACTCCATCTTGAGAAGCATGCCTTAAAATCCAATTAGAAAGTTTTTTGTTACTCCCATAACATCTGTTGCATCAGTTAGCATATCTCTCCAGGCCAGTTGTTATTGTAGCTCACAGGGTTCACAGCTGGGTAAGATTGACAGTTACCTTTTTAAATTCCTGTAACATGCGTATCACCTTCCAGTACTATGAAAGCTAGCCAGGAGAGATGAACCTTAGAGGTTGATACCAGTTTTATTTCTCTATCTTGTTTTATAAATCACATATGTACTAACTTCAGTATTAGGGTCATAGTGTCAAGTTCTGGCAGGTACCAAAAACAAAAGAAAAAGCAAATATTGTTTGAGGATTTATGGGGCCCTTCTGGTCACCAACTCCAAAAGGGGGTCCATTTCTGACATTGGGTTTCTTATTAGTATTTAGTGTCTGATAGGACCATTGAAAACCATTATAAGGTACTCTATTCAAACCCTTTTAATATTACATATATACATGCTTCTAAAGGAAGAACAAGCAATAATGCAATAGAAAGGGTTAGGTGGGAAAGGATAGGATAGGAAGGATAGCTAACACAGAAGCCTTCCCTTCCCGGAGCTTACAGTCATATCGTTTTGCCTGGGGAAGGGCTAACATCCATGCTCAGTAATATGGCTGTTGGCTGGAGAGATTAGTTCATTTTGTCCCATGGGGCTCCTGAGAAGTTCACCTGTAGTGTGGAATCTTGCATTAACCACAATAAGGGATCTATATATTAGAGAAGTCAGACAAGACAGAGGACGTACCTGGAGCATATTGCTCCCAGTGCTCACAGGGAAATTGTTCAAAGGAATGGGACAGATGCAGTTCAGAGTCAAAAGTCTCAGAAGATCACTCTCACAATGTCCCATGGTCAAGTGAAGTTGGTAAAGCTAGCCTGATTTCAATAGAATAGCAATCATCCTTTACCTGTCAATGTAAGGCAATGGAGGACTTGGCAGCCATTCTTCATTAACCACATGACTGAACAACACAAGAGACTCCTCCTCACCCCACAAACCAAGTTCTCTGCTTGCTCCACTTCTCCACAGCACTTTTAAAAACTGTTTGTGATCTAATAACAAGCTGGCAGCAATCTGACAACTAGAAGGTGGGTTTCCTGAGACCAGGAGACTTTGCAGGCCTTTTCCTACTCGTCCGTTTCCAAGGTTTAACAGTGGTAGCCATACAGAAAACTAAGTAAATGTTTAGAACAGTTGTATGGGTATCCAACCTCACATAAGGAAACCAACTCAGGTCCTCTGGAAGAGTAGGAAGTCCTCTTTACTGTGAACCATCTCTCCAGCCCCTATTTTTGTTATTTCTAAACCATGCAGATCTTGTTTCCAGCTCACAGCCTTTGGATCTGCTTACTATTTCTGCTGCTTATTTCTGAAGAACTAGAACTTCACATTACTCAGGGCTAAATATGATATCTCAGGAAAGACTAAAAAAAGGTCCCTGATCATGTTATGTGTTATCATTTAGTTTTATTTTATTCACAGCACTTATAAAAATAGTTTATGTTATATATATTCATTGTCTATTTTATTCCAGTTAAAAATAAGAATCCAGGTCTTGTCTGATTCATGCTCTATTCTTCATGGCTGGGTTGCCAAGACAGCAGGAAGACAAGAGTTTGATTCCTGGAATGCAAATAAAAACAGCAGAAACAAAACACTGGGGAGGTAGAGGCAGTCAGATCTGTTTCTCACTGGCTCGCCAGCACAGCCTACTAGGTGAGGACCAGCACAGCCTACTAGGTGAGGTCCAGCACAGCCTACTAGGTGAGATCCAGCACAGCCTACTAGGTGAGGTCCAGCACAGCCTACTAGGTGAGGTCCAGCACAGCCTACTAGGTGAGGTCTAGCACAGCCTACTAGGTGAGGTCCAGCACAGCCTACTAGGTGAGGTCCAGAACAGCCTACTAGGTGAGGTCCAGCACAGCCTACTAGGTGAGATCCAGCACAGCCTACTAGGTGAGGTCCAGCACAGCCTACTAGGTGAGATCCAGTACAGCCTACTAGGTGAGATCCAGGACAGCCTACTAGGTGAGATCAAGTACAGTCTACTAGGTGAGGTCCAGCACAGCCTACTAGGTGAGATCCAGGACAGCCTACTAGGTGAGGTCCAGCATAGCCTAGTAGGTGAGGTCCAGCACAGCCTACTAGGTGAGGTCCAGCACAGCCCACTAGGTGAGGTCCAGCACGGCCTACTAGGTGAGGTCCAGCACGGCCTACTAGGTGAGATCCAGCACGGCCCACTAGGTGAGATCCAGCACGGCCTACTAGGTGAGATCCAGCACAGCCTACTAGGTGAGATCTAGTACAGCCTACTAGGTGAGATCCAGCACAGCCTACTAGCTGAGGTCCAGCACAGCCTACTAGGTGAGATCCAGCACAGTCTACTAGCTGAGGTCCAGCACAGCCTACTAGGTGAGATCCAGCACAGTCTACTAGCTGAGGTCCAGCACAGTCTACTAGGTGAGGTCCAGCACAGCCTACTAGGTGAGATCCAGCACAGCCTACTAGGTGAGATCCAGCACAGCTTACTAGGTGAGGTCCAGCACAGCCTACTAGGTGACGTCCAGCACAGCCTACTAGGTGAGATCAAGTACAGCCTACTAGGTGACGTCCAGCACAGCCTACTAGGTGAGATCAAGTACAGCCTACTAGGTGAGATCCAGCACAGCCTACTAGGTGAGATTCAGTACAGCCTACTAGGTGAGATCCAGCACAGCCTACTAGGTGAGATCCAGCACAGCCTACTAGATGAGTTCCAGCACAGCCTACTAGGTGAGATCCAGCACAGCCTACTAGGTGAGATCCAGCACAGTCTACTAGGTGAGATCCAGCACAGTCTACTAGGTGAGATCCAGCACAGTCTACTAGGTGAGATCCAGCATTGTCTACTAAGTGAAGTTCAGACTCTCTCTCTCTCAAACCAAATGTGGACAGCTCCTAGGAATGACACCTGAAATTATGCCCTGGCCTCCACTTCTACCTGCATACATGTACAACCCCCATACATGAGCATGCTGACATGTACACACACACACACACACACACACACACACACACACAAACACACTACCTTGTCCTGCAGTCTTCAGAACAGTGTCTGAATCAGTGATTATTCCTGGCATATTTTTATCATGAAGTAGACCTTTTGATAATATGTAGAAATAATGGTTCTCTTTTCCTCTAGTAAAACTGAGCTTAAATTAAATGCCTTTCAGCATTCCATTTTGTTGTTATCACCTTCCCACTTTTATTGCTGTAATCATGAAATCACTGAATGTCATTATACTACTTTTCTTAATGACAATAAAATATCTACTTAAGATGGGCTTAATGACCTGGAAGTAATTGCAAGAGGGTGAAAACAAAGAGAGCTGCCAGTTGGCCAACACGGTTGATATTTTATGCACCGAAGTTTGTCCCCACAGCAATAAATCTGGTTCTGCACTTCGTTTAAGGTCCATCATATGAATTTATAATTACAACTTGAGAGAGTTAGAAAAGCTACCTGGAGGTTCTGATCCTTCAGAGGGAATAGATGTCATTTAGTGGACAATAGTGTCATTTAGAATAGAGAGCAACTTTTAGGATGTATGCAGGCTGTTTAAAGCTAGCTACATTTCAATACCTGGAGACAGCTTCTTCCTCTAAAACCTTTCCTCTTGTCTCTCCTTTTATTCTCCAGGTACAGAGCCATTGGGGAGTGGGAGAAAATAAAGTATCCTTTCCCTCATCATGATGACATTTTGGGAAACTGATGAGTTCAGCATCTGTGAAAAGTTACCTCCTTGGGCGGGTTTGTCCAAATGCCTCATTTCTAGTACAAATACCAAGCAGAAAAATCATAGGTTTTAAAAAAGAACTCTTTTAATTAGATCTGAATTTTGAAAAAAATCAAAGGTTAAATGATAAAGCATTTTTGTATCAGAAGATGATATATTCTGAATTCCATAATCTAATTGCTGGATTTTGTCTAAAAGACCTCTTTCTCTAGTTGAAAATGTAGACTGTTTGGAGTTCAAGCTCTTTTTGAACTAGAGGCTGCTTCATCACAATGATAGTTTTATATGTGTATACATGCACACACATCATGTATACATATCTTACATGCATACGGTGCACATACATGTACTAATTCTCTCTCTCTCTCTCTCTCACACACACACACACACACACACACACACACACACACACGCACACACTCCTAGGGAAATCATGCCTTCCAGGAGCCTATTTCAAATCATTGAATCTGATTGTTGTGAGTATAGAGTTGAGACTCTCAGCAGCTCATACAGGCACAAAGGTTGCATTTGATAGGTACATACCTCCTGGAGCTATTGACTAAGGTTGTCTTTAGAATTTAGCATTGTGATTTGCTAGCAATTGCTTTCTCATCTTTTGCAAGAGGATAGTAAATCACTTTTCCGATCTTTCTCATTTCTAAATTCCAATCTTCTGCCCAAATGTTCCTCAATGCCCATGTGAAAGTGACAAATTGAACAACTGCTCTCAGATGGCAATGAGATTGTGGTAGAAAAATCACTGGACTAGGAGTTGGAAGTCTTTTTTACACAGTCGTCCATTCCATCTTTTGGTGACTTTGGGAGACTTTGGGCAGTTTTTTTCACATTAATCCATTTTAGAAGTTACTGTATGATTAAAAGAGAAGAAGTGTGAGAAAGTATTCTGAAAAAATGAAATACCAGAGGAATCTAGGCATCATTGTGCTGTTATTGTTATTGCTTTGCCCATGCAAGTTTAGTCATAAGTGACAACACAATATTCATGAATGACAAACCGACAGTAAAAGGATGCTATATGTTTGAGAGCTCCAGTTTACTTTATTCCTATTGCTACTATTTCATTTTTATTTTAAAGACACATAAACGTAATCCTTGATGTACTCTCTAAACAGCTACTTTGAATGACTTCATTTAAAAGGCTATGAATTGAGGAGAAGCAAAAGTCTGCTCTTTCATGCTAGTGTCGCTCTTCAGAGGAATCATAGAAGTGTCCTCCTTACTTCTGAATTATTGATTGTCCACTGAAACTGAATATGCCATCAACTATACATTTGTTCATTTCCCAATCAACATTGTAGCTTTCATCATGGTTCTAATGGTTCTAACAGGAGCACAGTTCTTCACTCTGGGATTGGCACCCTGCTAAGCACTTTAATTGAATTATCACTTGTGTGCACTTCAGTCTATGAGAATACAGATCCTGAGAAAAGGCTGGCACAAATATCCTCCGTAAGTCAGACTATAGTCATGAGCTAGTTTTCAAAGAGCCAAATCCTTATGTAGAAGACACAGATGCTATCTGACAGCAGGAAAAGACAGTATATCTTATAATGGCTTCCCATGTGTCCTATAGCTCCTGATGGGGGCTGCCTGAATGTTTGCCAGAGCTGGGGGTATCAGCGTTGCTATATCACAGCCATTTTTGTGTCACCATCAGGAAGTCACACAGACAAGATCTTTTAGAAATATTTAACCATGGTAACCTCAAGAATCTGAAACCAAACTTAGTAGCATGAAGTCAATAGCTTTATGGAGAAGCAGAAACAGAGTTGTAGATTCCCTGGGCCTGGTGGCACAGGCCTTTAATCCTAGCACTTGGGAGGCAGAGGTAGGCAGATCTTTGTGAGTTCAAGGCCAGCCTGGTCTACAGAGTGAGTTCCAGGACATCTGGGGCTACAGGAGACCCTGTCTCAAAAATAACAACAACAACAACAAAAAAGAACAAAAACAACAACAAAAAGATTTGTAGATTCCTCCAGTTTTCTTGAATTATTTAAAATCCATTTCTCTAAAGTCTTCCTTGATTCTGTTTTGTTTTTTTTTTTTCTTTTTTTGAGACTGGATCTCCCAATAGCCCCAGCTGGCCTGGCCTGGAACTCATTCTGTAGATCAGGCTGGCCTTGACCTCACAGAGATCCACCTGCCTCTGACACCTGAGTGTTAGGATTAAAGGCATGGGCCACCATGCCTGGCTTAAAGACTGGTCTTAGCTGCCATGTGGGTGCTGAGAATTGAACCCAGGTTCTCTGCAAGAGCAGTCAGTGCTCTTAACCACTGAGCCATCTCTCCAGCCCCTGATTCTGTTTTAATAGTTTGAATGTTTACTAAGAATTTTTTTGTGCTCTGGGAAGTTCTAAAACTGAATTCAGATGAAGGCTATGAAAACAATTTAATTTCCTAATATCGAAATAGTATTATTCTAACTCCAAGATGAGGAAATTAAGATTCAATAAGATTAGAGAATGCATACAAGTCTCTGCAGATATTAATGACAGTTTTTAAGCCAGCCTGGGTTCTTAATGATAAATGCTACTTTAGGTAACTTTTAAAGGAAATAGTGGTATATGAGACTAATTAGATAAGAGCTGTCATACCTGAATATGATAACATGAGCTTTCTAAATTGCAAAATCACTTTATTAGTTTTATTTTTGATAAATATGATTATTAGTCATATGTGACTAGACTAAGAGAATCATTGTAGCTTCCTTATAAGTTCTTTTAAAAATGTCTATGTTCCTATCGACTGCTATACAAACATTGGTATTGGAGAGTGTGTTTATTTATAAAAGGAAAAGACATGAGCCTCATTCTTTATTTGGATGATTATACACAGCATTTATCAGCACCTAGTATGGTTAAAAGCAGAGAGAAAATAGAAGCAGAGTATGAAAGTAGAAGCATTTGAAGAAATTCTTTGAAAAATGACTAAAAATGCTTTCTTGCCTCTCCCCGCAATCTGTACACTGCTGGTTCTTCAAAGAGTCCTTTGAACATAAATCTCCACAAAAGCTCCTCTGACCATTTCAGATCTGGATAGTATGTGACTTTTCCTTGCATGAATTGGAAATGAGGTTACAGTGTGTAATACAAATTATCTCCTACTAGGTCAACATTTATTTAATTCAACTATTGAGGTTGTTATGTGACTTTTCCTGGGGAGAGGTGAGCAAACCCCAAATTTCACCCCAAATTGGACATCGATGAAAGACAAAAGAAATGATTGCCTCCATGTCTATATTGGTGAACCCAATGAGTACTTTGGGGTTATTTACCAAAGCATTGGAGTGAGGTTACTTGCTCCACGGATGTCTTGGACAGCTGGATTCCTGAAACGCTCACCCTATCGTGGCTGATGCTCACCTAGAGCACCCTGACCAACTTGCAGCCATCTCCACCACACAGTCTCCTCTTTCCCAGCAATTATATACTCTTTATATAACCTTGGAGAGAGAGCCTCTAAATCTTGCAACTTTCTGAGCTTCCTGAACCTTGTAAATTTCCTTAGTGTTTTGAGTTTTACCACTTGCCCTTATCCTTGCAGAAAGGGATCTTTCAATTTGGAGAGTAAAGCTTCACAATAAAACCTCTCCCCAGGGAAATCCTAATATTCAGGAAGTTTATGTGAATAGTTCTGACAAAAAGCTGGTGTAATTTAATAATAGGCTTTTTTATTCCACAGATTGTACCAGAGTCATAACAGGTGAGGTGATTAATCACCCACAATTTGAACTAAAAATCCTCTGGCTGATGTTTGAATCTAAAAACTGAGGAGTGACTGAAGATACTGATTTTCCCCCAAGCCCATCTTATGTTTTCAAAATTTGTAGATTTGATAGATTTTGGTTTCTGGCTATGACAGGCTGGGGAAAAATACCGAAGTGCAATAGGGCAGCCTACATGTCCAGGGCTGCCTACATGTCCAGGACTCGAAATGCAATAGGGCAGCCTACATGTGCAGGGCAGCCGACATGTCCGGGACTCCAAGTGCAATAGGGCAGCCTACATGTCCGGGACTCAAAGTGCAATAGGGCAGCCTACATGTCCAGGACTCGAAGGCCAGATGTCCTGTGCAAATGCATGAGGTGGCCTCAGCACTCTCTTCCATTTTTCTGTAAATATATTCTCTAGTTCATTAGTTATATGCGAAGAAAAATGCCTGGGAAAGCTGGCGCTAAGAAGCCAAGCCCGTGGAGGAAGCAACTGCTGCATGGTGGGTCTGGCATGCTGTGCTATTTTACTACCTGAGACTCTGGCTGACTCAACTTGAGCAGTCTTAAAATCAGGAAGAAGAAATTGAAGCTAAAATTGCAAGCAGAGTTTCTGTCAGTGCAGATTTGAGGGCTGGGGAGATGACTCAAATTCAGATGAAGTTCTGAGTTTGATTTCCTTAGAACTCAATGCAAAGTGCAAGGTGTACGGACATATACCGTAATTCCAGTGCTGGGGAAGCAGAGAAGAACGATTGCCAGGCTAACCAAATCCTTGAGCTACAGATCTAGAAAGAGACCCTGAATAAAAAAATACACTAGAGAGGCTCAGTTGTTATGAGTAATGGCTGCTCTTGGAGAAGGTCCAAGTTCATTTCCCAGCACCCATGTGGAGGCTAACAATGGTCCATGAATCAATTTCACAGGACCTGATGCCCTCTTCTGGCCTTAGCTGTCATCGCATGCACAGGTGCTCTTGCATACAAGAAAGCAAAACATTCATACACATAAAATAATAAAAAATAAAAATAATAGAGCATTATTGAGGAAGACACTTGATAGAGATCTAATGTGAATTTCTGCCTTCCGCATGTACAGACAAACACACACAGGAACATGCGGTAAAGAAAGATGACATCAGGGCTGGAGAGATGGCCTAGCAGTTAAGAGCACCAACTGCTCTTGCAGAGGACCCAAGGTTCAATCCCTAGCACCCACATGGTGGTTGAGAACTGTCTTTAACTCCAGTTCCAGGGGAATCCGACACCTTCTTCTGACCTCTGCAGCTTTGCATGATACGAGTGCACAAACTTACATGCAGACACATAAAACCTGCATTCATACACATAAAAAATTGAAAAAATAAAAAAAGAAAGATGACATCATGAACTTTGCAGGTAAATGGATGGAGCTAGAAGATATCATGCTAAGTGAAGTAACACAGTCCCAGAAAACCAAACAATGAATTGTATCCCTCATCTGTGGATGCTAGCACCAATTACCTAATTGTATGGCAAACTGAGCAATGTTAATGTGATCTGAAAACAACTGTGCTCTTATATTGTGAATCCCATAAAAAATAAATAAATGTAATAAAAAAGAAAAATTGGGGTTAGATCAGGGACCTGCCTCGACCACCTGAAGCACAGACCCACATCAAGAAGATCATCCATCATGACCAAGTTGGATTCATACCAGAAATGCAGGGATGGTTCAACATATGAAAATCAATAAATATCATCAAACATATACATGGGCTGAAAGACAAAAACCACACAATCATCTCAATTGAAGTGGAAAAAGCCTTTGACAAAATCCAGCATGCCTTCATGTTTAACATCCTAGAGGGAATTGGATTGGAGGGATCATTCCTTAATGTAATCAAAGCCATATACAGAAAACCCACAACCAATATCATCCTAAATGGGGAAATGACAGAAGCATTCCCTTTAAAGGTAGTAACTCAATTGGAGATCTCCCAGGACCACCTGAAGCACAGGCAGGTAGGAGCTGGGTGTTTCAGCAAGGCGGATTGTTGTTTGATTTAATTTAGTTGTCTCTGGTTTGATTGGCTTTTGTGGCTGTGGGGGTGGAGTTATCTTCCCAGCTGGTATAAAAGATGGGTTTGTGTGAGTCTTGAGATCAGAGATCTCCCAAGACCACCTGAAGTGAAGGTACCAGGACACCCCCACCCCCACCCCCACCCCCGCCAACTGGGATTACCAAAGGAAGGAGTGTCCTTCTTTGGAGAACCTTCAGAACGGAAAGGGATGAGTAAATTGGACTTCCAATAGAAAGCCTAAAGCTTAGAGAAGTCAACACTACACAAGCAAGGAGTAAAGGAAAAAAAAAAAAACAAATCAATCAAACAAACAACGAAGACATCTGAAGGAGGCAAGCAAAGCAAGTCTTCAGTGAAGAGGCATCTGGGACCCAGATTGGAATATAGGCAAGGAGAAGCCCATATGCCAGGAACATGAAGAAGAGACATAGGAAAGGTGCACCAAGCTCTACCAACCCTGTGGAAGATTCCTACAGTGGGATCCCCCTGGGGATGACCCAGGACACAGATATCAGAAGTACAATTGTGAACATACTTAAAGAAGTACAAGATTATAAAGAGCAAATCAAATAATTAAGAAAAGAGAATGAAGAACTCAAGAAAGACCTAGAGAGAGAGAATGACAACCTCCAGAAGGAAATAGGAACACTGAAAAGATCCCATGCTGAAAAAGATAAGGAAACCAACCACCAAAGCAAAGAGCTACAGGAAGAGATTGAGAAGCTCCAAAAGGAAGTGGAAATACTAAATAAATCAGAAGACAAAATGAAAAAGGAAATCAAACACTCATCCAATCAAGAGGAAAGGAATAGAAAAAGCCTCAGAAGTAGAACGGAGGAAGCAGAACAAAGAATATCACACCTGGAAGATAACACAGAACAACTAAAAACCTCAGGTAGGGGCTGGAAAGATAGTCTAGTGGTTAAGAGCACCTACCGCTCTTGCAGAGGACCCGGATTCGATCCCCAGCACCTACATGGTGGCTAAGATCCGTCTATAACTCCAATTCCAGGAGAACTCCAGTTCCAGGGGACTCCAACACCCTCTTCTGACCTCTACGGCATTGCATGACATGGGTGCACAAACCCGCATGCCGACAGTACATTCATACACATACAAAATAAATAAATAAAATAAAATAAAACCTCTAGTAAAGATTATGAAAAATGTAAAAATACACAAAAGTGGAACAACCAGGAACTGTGGGACACTATGAAAAGATCAAACCTCCACATCATAGGAATAGAGGAAGGAGAAGAATACCAAGAGAATGGTATTGATCATATCTTCAACAGAATAATAGAGAAAAACTTCCCCAAACTAAAAAAAGACAAACCAATACAAATACAAGAAGCACATAGAACTCCAAACAGAAAAGATCAGAAAAGAAACTCTCCACAACACATCATAGTTAAAATCCTAGACACCCAAAACAAANTTTTTTTTTTTCTTAATCCATTCTGCTAGTCTATGTATCTTAATTGGAGAGTTCAGTCCATTGATATTTAAAGTTATTAGTGAGAGATTTATATTACTTCCAATCATTTTGGTATCTGGTGCATTCTTGTCCTAGGTTTTTATTTCCATAATAGTAGTTTCATTTATTTTCTGGGGCTGGTTGGTTATAGTCATTCCTATCCTTCACTCTTTGTATTGCTTCAAATATTCTCTGAAGGGATGGCTTTCTGGAGAAGAATTCTTTCAACTTATTTATGTCATGGAACATTTTACTTTCTCCTTCAGTTATAATAGACATTTTTGCTAGATAAAGTATTCCGGATTGATATCAAAAGTCATATAGACCTGGGAATACTTTAGACCAAGCTCTTCTGGCTTTTATTGTTTGCAATGAAAAATCAGTTGTAATCCTGATAGGTTTTCTTTTATAAGTGACTTGTTTTTCTTTTGCTGCCCTCAGTGTCCTCTCTTTGCTTTGAACATCTAATGTTTTTACTGTGATATGGCATAGGGAATTTCTTTTCTTGTTATGTCTACTTGGTGTTCTTTATGCTTGTGTTGGATAGCTTTAGTGTCAACTTGACACACCTGGGTTGAGGGAGCCTCAATTGGGGAATTGGCTCAATTGGATTGGCCTGTGGCCACATCTGTGGAGTATTGTCTTGATTGTCAGGCAATGTGGGAGGGCACAGCCCACAATGAGTGGTGCCGCCCTGGGCAGGTTGTTGTGTACTGTATAAGAAGGCAGGCTGGGTATGAGCCAGGAGAGCAAGCCACTGAACAGCATTCCTCCATGGCCTGTGCTTCAGCTAATGCCTCCAGGTTCCTGCCCTGAGTTCCTGCCTTGGGATCCCTAAATGATGAACTGGGATCCAGGAGATGTAAGCAGAATAAACCCTTTCCTCCCCAAGTAGGTGTCAGTCAGAGTGTTTTGTCACAGCAATGGAAGACAAACTAGAACACTCCACAAATACAAAAAGATTAAAATAATTTCATGCATTCTATCAGACCACAGTGCAATAAAGCTCAACATCAACACCAGGATAAGCCCCACTACCTACAAGAACACATCGAGACTAAACAACACACTCTTGAATAATGAATGGGTCAAGGAAGAGATAAAGAAAGAAATAGAAGTATTCCTGGAACTGACAATGACAATACATGGGATACCTTAAAAGCAGTACTAAGAGGGAAGTTTATAGCCCTGGGTGCCTACATTAGAGAAACAGAAAGACCACAAGTAAACCATCTAACATGGCAGCTAAAAGCACTTGAGAGGCAACAACAGATGAACCCTAAACGCAACAGACAGGAAGAAATAACAAAAAAAACCAGAGCAGAAATCAATGAACTAGAAACAAAGAAAATCATACAAAAAAATCAATGAATCCAAAAGTTGGTTCTTTGAAAAAATAAGCAATATAGACAGTACTCTATCTCAGTTAATCAAAAGAAAGAAGGAATAACTCCAAATCAACACAATCCATAATGAAAAGGGAAATATCACAACATACAATTAAAAGATCCAGAAAATTATATGGGAATACTTCAAAAACCTATACTCTACCAAGTTCACTTTCTAGGGCAATAAGGCAAGAAAAGGAAATTAAAGGAGTTCTAGTTGGAAAAGAGGAAGTCAAACCATCCCTTTTTGCTGATGATATGATTGTTTACTTAAGGGATGATAAAAAACTCCACCAGAAAACTCCTAGAAATGATTAAGAGCTTCAGTAAAGTGGCAGGATACCAAATTAACCTAGAAAAATCGGTAGCTTTTCTTTACACCAACAATAAGCAACTGAAGAAGGAATTCAAGGAGACCTTCCCATTCACAATAGCCTCAAAAACAATAAAATACCTAGGAACAAACCTAACCAAAGACACCAAAGACCTCTACAACAAAAATTTTAAACCCTTAAAGAAAGAAATTGAAGAAGACCTCAGAAGATGGAAAAACCTCCCATGCTCATGGATTGGGAAAATTAACATTGTAAAAATGTCCATTTTACCAAAACTCTTGTATAGATTTAATGCAATCCCAATCAAAATCCCCAAGAGTTTCTTCACAGGCTTGGAAACAAAAGTTCTTAAATTCATTTGGAGAAACAAAAGACCCCGAATAGCCAAATCAATCCTGAGTGAAAAGAGCTACACAGGAGGGATCTCTATACCAGATTTTAAACTATACTACAGGGCTATAGTCATAAAAACAGCCTGGTACTGGCACAAAAACAGACCTGTTGACCAATGGAACAAAACCGAAGATCCAAATCTGAGCACATACAATTTCAGCCATCTCATATTTGACAAGGGGGCCAAGAAACCACAATGGAGAAAAGACAGCATCTTCAGCAAGTGGTGTTGGCAAAACTGGATCACCACTTGTAGAAGAATGAAATTAAACCCCTACCTCTCGCCCTGTACAAAAGTCAACTCCAGATGGATTAAAGACCTCAACGTGAAACCCCAAACTCTGAAGGTGATAGAAGAAAAAGTTGGCAGCAGACTACAAGACATAGGCGTAGGAAAAGACTTCCTAAATCAGACAGCAGCTGCACAAGAATTAAGGTCGACAATTGACAAATGGGACCTCATCAAACTCAAAAGCTTCTGTACATCAAAAGAAACAATCAAGGAAGTGAAGAGAAATCCCACAGAGTGGGAGGAAACCTTCACTGCAGGATACATCTGAGACAAAGCTTTGATTTCCAGAAATATATAAACTACTCAAAAAACAAAGAAGAAAGAAGACAAATGAATCACTCAAAGAGGAGCAAAGAGCTCAACAGAGAGTTCAAAAGGAGGAAAGTAAAGATGGCTGGAAAACTCTTAAGAAGTGTTTAACATGGCTAATAATTAAGGAAATTCAAATTAAAGCACTTTAAGATATCATCTCCTCTGATAAGACTGGCTAGGATCAGGGCTGGAGAGAGTGGCCTAGTGGTTAAGAGCATTTGCGCTCCTCAGAGGACTGGTTTTCGATCCACAGATCACCCATATGGTCATATGGTGGCTGAGAACCATCTGAAACTCCAATTCCAGGAGAACTCCAGTTCCAGGGGAATCTGGCACCCTCTTCTGACCTCCGCGGCATTGCACAACACGGGCGCACAAACTTGCATGCAGACAGTACATTCATACACATACAGAAATAAAATAAAAAATAAAAATAAAAAAAAAGACTGGCTAGGATCAAGAAAACAAATGATACCAAGTGCTGGACAGGTTGTGGGGAAAGGGGAACACTCATCCATTGCTGGTGGTAATGTAAACTTGTACAGCCAGTATGGAAAGCAGTGTGGAGAACCCTTTGAAAACTCAAAATGAGCTTACCAACTGACCCAGTCATACCACACCTGGGTATATACCCACAAGACTCTTCTTACCACAGAGATACATGCTCAGCTATGCTCTGTTCACAATAGCAAAAACCTGGAACCAACCCAAATGCCCTTCAACTGAGGAGTGGATAGAGAAAATGTGGTACATCTACACAGTGGAGTTCTATGCAGCAGTAAAAAAAGATGACATCATGAGCTTTGCAGGTAAATGGATGGATCTGGAAGATATTATGTTAAGTGAAGTAACACAGTCCCAGAAAAACAAATGATGAATGGTATCCCTTATCTGTGGATACTAGCACCAATAACCTAGTTGTAAACCTTTCTTGTTGGGAGTGATGCATATTGGAAAGAACAACACCAACACCAACAGAAAAGACTGCATCAAAGAACTGACTGAAAGGGTGAATCTGGTGTGGTGGGGGGTGTTGGGAGGGGGACACGAGTCTGGATTAGATTTGTAGCATAATCTTATACAAAAAATATATATGTAAAACAATAAAGAAAATTACATTCAAGTAAAATGTTTTAAACTGGTTCCATGTAAGCTCAAGCCAGATAAATTCCCAGCAGAGATGTGGTGACTTGGATGAGAAACCCCAACCCTACTGAGGAACTATTGCCAATAGATGGCTACTGGGAGGGGGGAGATTCAGTGTCATTTAAGGGTGATAATTTTGGTAGGTTGCCAGGTCCTAGTGGATGAATGCAGAAGGGAATTTGGTTGGGGGGTGGGGGTTACCAAAGGAGTTTCAGACACAGGAGGGGATCTAAATATGATCTAAACATATTGTATAAAGTTTGCAAAAATTCAATTAAAATAATTTTTTAAAAAAGAAAAAAAGAAAAATTAATGTAAAGGAAAAGAAACAAATAACATTATCAACACAGATTATGATTTAGATTAAATAGGTAAAAATCCATAAAAATATAGTTTTCAAAGGTGACACAAGAAGAAATAGAAGTTTTGAACTATGGGGCTGGAAAAATGTCTTAGTGCTTAATAGTGCTAGCTGCTTTCTCAGAGGACTGGACTTTGGCTCTAGCACCCAAGTGAAGAAGCTGACAATTGCTTTAACTCCAGTTCCAGGAGCTCTAATGCTCTGTCTTCCTTGGGCACATTTATACATCATGTGGCATACAGAGTGTACACACACACACACACACACACACGTATATAAATTAAAAAGAGCTTTTATGATGAAAAAAATGTTATAGGAAAAACTTAACCCACATAAATAAAAATAAATTTGTAAAGGGGGAAAAGCAACATATAATTTTCTTAAATGAGAAAAAAAGAAATTTCTTGAAACTTTTTCTATATATGAAGACTACAGTGAATGACTTCTGAACTATTTTCTCTTTAATACACAGCACTCAGTCAGTTGAATAGCTAACTGAAAGATCATGATTTTAATTTTCTATTGAAACAATATAAAAGTAAAATAAAATCAGAGATCCAGTTTCGATAGCAAAACAATAAAAATCTTAGAAGATGATAGAGTTCATTACATGATTTCAGGCAGGCAAAGATTTCTTGCAAACAACATAAAATTCACTAAACATTAAGGAAATACGATTACCTATTTATTGGAAAATACCTGTGTATTTAGAACCAAGAAATCCTTAGAGACTCGGGGGGGGGGTGAAAAAGCAAACACTGATAGAAATTATTTGCCATGCATATTTTCACAGATTTATCACTAGTATCTAGAGATATCTGTTTCAATCAAACAACTAAGTTTAATAATGTCTTGATGACTTCAATAGATACTTTGGTAATGGCCAACAGATGAATATGAAAGTCTTATTACTCACCATGAAAGTGCCAATCATAGTTACAATACCAGTCCACTATGTACTCACTAAAGAGAGCAAATTGAAGCTGCCTTGCCATAACAAGGACACAGGACAATGGGTCTGCTCATTGATGCCAGGGGCCACGGGAGTTGGCATAACCTTAAACCATCAACCGGCATGATCAACGGGTCTAATCTTATTACAAGCACAACATGATGTTCACCAAAAGAAATGTATATAGGGCTGGAGAGATGGCCTAGCGGTTAAGAGCGCCAACTGTTCTTGCAGAGGACCCAGGTTCAATCCCCAGCATCCACATGGCGGCTGAGAACCATCTTTAACTCCAGTTCCAGGGGAATCCGACACCCTTTTCTGACTTCCGTGGCATTGCAGGACACGGGTGCACAAGCCTACACGCAGACAGTACATTCATACACATACAAAAATCAATAAAATAAAAAAAAATAAATGTATATATATATATACATATATATATATATATATGACCATAAATCTCCTTTTTGTTACAGTCTCCAGCTAGAAGCATCCCAAATGGCCAGAGTACGAGGTATTTATCACATGTGCTCACATATCACATAGGACAAAGAGAAATATGCCACCACATGTACCAGGATTGATGAATCTCAAACCCATGTGAATGAAGTTGGACACAATAGAAGAAATATAAATCTGCTTCTGTACACTTTGATATGATACAAAGCAAGCATTGCTGCTGTTAGCAGAGAAGTGGTTTTCTTGGGGAGGAAAGCTGGGAAGGAGCCTCTGAGGAAGAGGAAGTGGAGAAAGAGTAAGCTTTCTTGCTTTTCAATCTGAGAGGTGGGTCCATGATTCATTGTTTAAGGTTCCTTAAGTTATACATTTATGATTTGTGTGCTTTTATGTATCTATTATGTAACATATGCCAACCAAAGTTTAAAAACTATGAAGAATTTTTATGCTCTTGGAGAAAACTAAAAGAAAAATATTTTAAGAATCAGACTGTCTAAATTGCTTAAGATGTGTGAAGTTTCTATTTAATAGATGCATTGCTTCTGTGGCCAGCCCTGTCCTTTATTATGTGGCCTTTCTGAGCCTAGCTCAGTGACCCATGCTCAGGTGACTAAATTTTCTTAAGCAGTTTCTTTAAATATAGATTTTACTTCTATATTTTATAGCAGCTGTGTTGAACAAAAGAGATGGATTAATTGATGCTTCAAAAATCCTATAAAAATGCTAAGTCCCAGCAAATGAAATCTACATCTTAAACAATCAATTTCCACAAGAGAATGTATAAACCCAGGAAGAAACAGCCTGGCAAATTCATCTGGTGTTCTGTATAAATACAATTTTAAAATACCTCCAGTTTTTTTTCATGCTCTGCCATCTGCCGAATGGCTCTTGGAATGGAATTTTAATCTCTAATTGCAAATGCAGGGATTAAAAAGGTTACATTCAAAATGTGCTGGGAGACCAAATAACAATTCAGAAAGGGAAAAAAAAAGTCTCTATCTGCAGGTTTTGCTGGCATAGATGTTTTCTGGAAATGATAACCTGGCACTAGGTCTCTCCGTCAGGAGTGAAAAAGGAAAATAGCTTGCTCTGATTGGGCCTGAACTGTTTGGACCTTGTATAAAGTCCAGCTGTTTTGGACTATGGAATCAGAGCAAAAATGGCCAGCTTCACTCTTTTCATTCCTTAGAAATTAAAGCACGATTTTACCTGACATTTAAATGATTAAAAACAATTTTATAAAACTATCCCATGCCTTTTGCTTGAATGCACCTAATGGAGAATAAGTTAAAGACTAAACAATTCTTAATTGGAAATGGTAAATTTTACACAAAGATGTCAGTAAAATCCATGAACAAGTAAGAATACTGATTCTCATATTTTTAAATGAGGAAGACATTTTGAGAAATTTCACCCATGTTTTAGTTTTAAGATATTGATGTCAATGCTTCTCCTTTTTAAATTTCTGTCTTATTTTTCTTTTATCGGGCCTTCTGCCCCTACATATACAATGTATTAAAATGTGCACATTTGTTTTACATATTTATTTTACCCCTGCTACTGCTATTCACCATGAGAATGCTCAAGAGAAACACACAGCACATTTTGCAAAAGAAACTTTGACATGATCCATGGAGAAATTCTGGTGAATCCAGTCATTGCCCACCAAGGAAATCACAAAAGTTATTAACAAGTGTTAAGGCAGAGAATAAAAAAAACTCTCCCCCTTTAAGCTAAACACAAAACTGTGTTTAATGGTAGAAAGCACTGCCAAATTAATTGAGTGAGTTAAATAATAAAATGCTCCATCCTATTAGAATGTAATCAGATAAAAAGTGCCCAGAATTTTATTGACAATTTTTCTCCTCATCTTGATTGAATCACTCTTGTTAAAGCTCTGACCTAACTATTGCATGCATTGTGTTGACATCAGAATGGAGCATGCTGTCAAGGCCAGCTGTCATCATAAGGAGATGAGGTGTGAAATTGAAGAAATAAGAGAAATACTCTCAGTGCCTTTTGAATGCTTTGGAAGAACTTGGCTGGGTTACATCATTCTACTGCTGGAGTGAAAAGACTTTGTGAAAACCACATGCTCCTGACTTACATCAGCTTGTTTGGCCAAGTAATGGGAGCTAAGGAGTCAATGGGAAGATTTCAAAGTAATGGTATGTGGATGGGAGGAAGATTGAAGTGCTTGACTTTGATGCTTGAGGGGGAAATGAAGAAAAAATGTGAGTGGTGGAATCTGGAGCAAAGGAGTATTTAAAGGCAGTGTTAGAAGGCTGTGCCTGGAAGAGTGCTTCTAGCAGTTTTGGTCTTCCTTAGTGGGTGACTGAAATTTGGAAAGAAGGTTGTGTATTTGATAAAATGGGAAGGATGAAGAGATAGGGAGAAGAGCCTGTAACAGGGAATTTTCAAATCACTTACACTAAGATGACCTGCCAGCTACCAACTCATTTCTTCTCCTTGAAAGAATTGGACCTGTGTGTGTCTCTGAGTCCAGTTGGCTATTTGAGTGTTGTCATAACTCAAATTGACAAGGGCCCATGATCATGATTTCTAAACTTGTGGCTGGTGTGTCTGTTATTCACTTTTGAACAAAGGAATGGACTTCTTTCTAAATTATTTCACTAAAAAATATCTCTCAAAAGACTGCAGAGTGTTCACTTTGCTGTCGGAGCATGGAGTTTGATTCTATTGCTTTCTCTGTGAAATAAACTTTTCTTTTTTAAGTATTTTTATTTATTATTTTTTATTTGTATGAGTGTACTCTCTACATGTAGCTTGGTGCACCTGTGTCGTGCAATGCCACGGAGGTCAGAAGACGGGGTTGGATTCCCCTGGAACTGGAGTTAAAGACGGTTCTTAGCTGCCATGTGGGTGCTGGGAATTAAACACGGGTCCTCTTCAAGAGCAGTCGGAGCTCTTAACCTCTGAGCCATCTCTCCAGCCCCTGAAAGAAACTTTTCTATTGTTAGAATGGCTGTCTCGTGCTTCCAGAGTCTCACTAGGCACTAGAACTGTGTCTGAACTTAGTCTGAATTTCCTGACATCTTTGATGACAAACATCAAAAGGGCTAGAATTATATATCTTAATTTTTAGTTATACAAATGTTTGCATTTTTTTCCCTAAAGCAAACTTTACAACAGGCAGTTGGGGCTATCTGAAACACAACTGTCCTTCTAATAGATACATTTGAGAACTTCTCTTTTATTATAGCACCTGGAAGAGTAACTTCACTTGCAAATGGAACATATGACTGAAAAGTATCTTAAGATTGGTAAACACACACTTGGTGGTAGTTGGGGTTGGGGATCCTGCTGGGACAATATCCACAAAAGGAGATAACCTTTCATTGCTCATGGATGGCAATATTTTCAAGTCCTCTCTTCTGTTTCACTTGCAAACACTTTAGTAAATATCCCTCAGTACTTACTGGGATGGACACTGGAAATCGGAGTTGGATATATGATGTGTTCACCCTCCGGTCAGTCACGGGTTGATGGCTGTTTGATGTGTTGGTGTTCATATTTTGAACCTATGTGAAGGTAGTATACCAGCAGAAACACTGAAAGCACAATTGAAAGAGGGGCAGAAAAGCAATTAGAAACAGGAAATTCTACAGTGAAAGTTTCTGGTTCATTTATCAACACTCATTGCTTCCATAAATGAGCCCGAGAATGACGTCACGATTCACAGGAATAATACTTGTGGTATTAGCAACTAGAACAATAGTTTTCACAGGCCATGTGATCTTCAGTGGTGAAAACAAGGTAAGTCTTATCCAAACCTTGGCATTTTTCAGAAGAAAGTCCATTCTGAAAGTCCTTAAATGCCTTGGTTTTAAAGGGGTGCTGTATTAGAAGCTGAGGTGTGCCAGTCCTTTGGCAGAATGTTGAGGATACCTGGGGCTGTATTCAGGATTTCTCTTCTGTAGCGTAGGTATTAGTCTAGTGATCCTCAGTGAGTTCTTGTGAGAAATCCTGGAAGTATGTATTGCCAGAGAATAAGAAACATGAATATAAAAGGACCTTCTAAGGCTTACCCGGTCTGTGAGGGTTCAACAGCTATGTCCTCATTGTAATCATTTATGAATATAGATTCCTCCACCCCAAGGGAGTGAATTAGATTCTTTGGGGTTAATTCCAAACAGCTTCTATTTTTATGAACAATATTCACCGAAATTGAAATGTTGCTATTGTATCCTTATATTTTGTTTAAATTAATTATTCAGTTTAACACGGGGTAGATAATTTTCATCTTCTTTTCCTTTAGAATACTTTGAATCATACTAGATTCTGTGGGGTGGCAGGCTTACAGGTAAAATTAAAAGATACAAAAGATTGAATTCTGCCAGATGTGGTGGCCCACGCCTTTATTTCAGTGCTTACGAGGCAGAAGCAGGTGGATCTCTGTGAGTTTAAGGCCAGCCTGGTCTACAGAGTGAGTTCCGGGACAGCTGAGGCTAGAGGGAGACCCTGTCTCAAAAAGACCAATTAAAAAAAATACGAATTCTGTCGAAGAATATTTATCACTTCCTCTCATCTTGATTTAACTCTACTCAGGAATCATTCTCATTTGCTTTAGAAAATGTTGTTTACTGCTACTATAGCTGTAGCTATCTTATGCATATCAATGAAACAGTCCACAGCTTCATCCCAGGAAACATGAGTTCTTTTTCTTGTTCTTATTTTTCCACCTTTTAGTTCTTATTTAAAGTTCCATTTTGCTGATTATTCTCCAAAAGATATATTTGGGTCTATATTGTCACAAAAACTTTCAAAGTTGTATAACAATATTCATTTGGAGAAAGTATAAAATTCATATTTGAATCAAGATTTGACAAAGTAAGTATAAAATTGACATAATTATTTCACAATGATTGAAAAATCACTGTTAGCTGTCAGTAGAGATGTGACAGCAGATACTTGTCCTCTAAAAATGAATGAAACAACTAGAATGTTTTAGGCCACAAAAGTAGGCATGCAAGAAGACATAATTTATCTTTCCATAATTGAACCTAGATTATGTTTTAACTGCATGTTGGCAGAAAATACAATCTTAAATTTGGCAGCACAACCATATTTTAATGATCTCAAAATATGCCCATCGAACTGCTTTTTGTTATTAATATGATAGAGAGATTACTCAGTTTTAGCCTTTTCTGGGTGTTTTTAGGAATTCTTTTCAACTCTAGGAATCAATTCTTAAGATCTGAGTGTTGATGGCTAATGAATTTATCATAGAACGATTTTATGTGAACAGCACGCCCTGGGTATTGTTAACATAAAAATTCTCAGTCCTCATTCTCAATCTGTGGAATCACAAACTCAGGTACAGTTGCGTGTTTAGTATTTTTGGCCTAAGTGTTTTTGGCCATGGAAAATGTGATGTCTCAACAGTCGATCATAAGCATTTTCTCTCTGCAGAGCTCCGACATATAAGAAATACAGAATGGATGATGAAGAGCATGTTTTCAGGCTCATAAGAAAAATATAACAATTCACCTCTTGTCCTGAATGCAGTAAATGTTTTCTGAATTTCATAATTATAGGAGGCACAGTGGGCCCATCGAAGACCAAACACCCACCAACTTAACTTTGAATGACAGATACGAGAAAGTTTTAACTTTTATCAAAGCATTACAACTTGTGATTATTTTCCCAATGGGACTTTTGGGGGTTGAAATTAGCTTGGGGAACAAGAGAAGATAAATTGTTGTTTTAAAATATGCTAGTGAAGTGTTCTTTTAGAGAGCGATAAGGCCTGGTACTATCAGCATGCAGTGAACAAAACCAGATAAATGATTTGCAGTTTCGAAAAAAGGTGAGGGGCGAGGGAATACTGGCTTGAGGGAGACTGACCTTGAATTCTATCTCTTATTTTCAAAGGGATTTCTGTTTTCCATTCCATTCGACAACTGTGAGCTGCACCTCAGTGAACCCTTTAAAAAGAATATCAATAATGATGCTTAGCATTGCATCCATAAGTCACACTGAAGCGACTTTTCTGTTATCTCTTACCTTCCAACTCTTCTAACTATGCTCAGCATCAGCAACAAAACTAAAGAGGCTGATACAAATCAAAGAGGCAATTAAATGGAAAAGTTTCTTTTCCCTCTCCCCCTTATATTTTAGACATAGTGGAAATTATCTCTTGGGTGCTGAGGTAAGTCAGGATATTGCCTTACAATCTTCTTCTCCAAATCATTAACTGAAACACTCAAATGCAGAGATGTCTCAAATTTTTTAAGACATAATTGAGAAAAAAAAGAAGAGCTTTAAAAAATATCTTGGAAATAGGAGCATGGATAGTGAATTGTCATATATACATGGCATGCTTACACATATTACAAACCAATATATATATATATATATATATATATATAATAGGCAATTAACTGTACTAGTGTTCTAATATACTAATTTGAGTAATGTTAGACCAAGTCACACAAATGAATACTTAAGCACATACATTTTTTACCTAATTTAGATGATCACAAACTTAGTTTAATAGAAATTGTTCTAATCCAACCTGTGGATGTTTCCGTGATTTCTCCTATTTATGGATAATCACAATGAATGTCAGTCAGTCTCCAAATTGACCAACACCTTCTGTCAGAAACTGGTGACTATCAAGATTCAAAGTTTGAGTCTGTTGCTTCTGCCCACAGTGTACTACGCCAGGATTCCTGGATTCTTGTTATTTAGAGAAAGCTTTCCCAGAACAGAAGGCCATTTTTTTCTGTCATCTTCCTTCTTTATTTCTTTCCCTTCCCCCTCTCTCTTTCTCTCTTTTCTCTTTGAGAGAGGCTCTCCCTATAGCCTCATCTGGCCTGGAACTTGCTATGTAGACCTGGCTGGCCTCCATCTCACAGAGATCCACCTTCCTTTGCCTCTTGAGCATTGAGATAAACGCCTGTGCCACCAAACCTGGCTACTTTTACCTCTCTTGTTAGCCAATATATTGTTAGAAGAATTTAGAGAACAATTGTGAAATCTTAGAGCAGATAACAGTATACTCCGTGTGTGTGTGTGTGTGTGTGTGTGTGTGTGTGTGTGTGTGCCTATGTGTTTATGTTTCTGTGTATGTCTATGTGCTCATGGAAATTGAGCCTTGCACATGCTAGGCAAATACTCTACTAAACTATACCCAAGTCCTACAATGTGCTGTTAACTCAAACATTAATCACACTAGAAATCACAATTAATATTTACTAGGAACACAGTAAATATTTATAAAACACACAGAATTCATTGGCTTATAAAGGATATTTATAGTCTATTTGGCCTGCTATGTAAAAAGTACTACAATCTTACCTAAGCTAAAGAAATTTATTTTTCTTAGTTCTAAAGACTGGGTTGTCCAAGTACTGGCAGATTCCACGCCTGCTGAGGTCTTCTAGTTACATAGATAGTTTTTCCACTATAACCTCCCATGAGGGAAGGGTGAGGCTTCTGTATTGTCCTTATGTTATAAGAGCACTAGTTTCATTAGTTACTCTGTATCCCCATCACCTAATCACTTCACAAAGGCCCCATCTCCTACTACCATAGCTTTTGGGGGTGAAGATATCAACATATGAATTTTAGACCACATGAACATTCATGTTGTATCAAGATGCAATGCAGTTTTTAGCCCCCCTCCCCTGATGGGATGAAAAGAGAAACAACACTTTAAGACATTTCGGCATATCTCCATTTTTTCTTCAAATGGCCCCAGGGCCAGAGAACTGAAGCACTTTTACTGAGCTCTGTATATTTTGTTAATTCAAAGCTGCACTTCTGTGAGAGTCAGGTCTCCTGAGCCTTTGGGATTCAGTCTGCCAGCATTTCAATATGGCTGGAAAGTGAACGATGAATATTTATTTAACACTAATGACCCCCACTCAGGACTTTGTCAGATGTGGTTTCTTCTGCTTCCTTCTGTTACAATCCATCATTTCTGTGGTTTCTTCTGCTTCCTTCTGTTACAATCCATCATTTCTGCAACTCATAACCACACAAGTGACCCTGAAAATTGGGAACCTTTTCATTTGAATTATTGTTCCTTATCCCTCATAATGGAATTATTGGAATATATCTTTTATCAGTGCCTGTCTTTACCACCTAGTCTATGAATTTTATTTCCTGTGCACGACATGTATGACCAAATTAATTTTTTAAATTTTACCTTTGCTGTAATTTATCTCATGCAATTCTGTATATATGCAGCAACTTTATATTTACTATTTTTCATTCAAAATTGTAATGGTAGAAGTTAAATTAGTACTACTAAAATTTATTTATTATACATGTACGTGTGTGCCTGTATGAGTCTATGTAAACAAAATTCAGTCAATTGTCTTTGATCACCAGATGTCATTGAATGCCCTGGTACTAGAGTTACAGGCAGTTATGAGCTGGAAATTGAACTCCGTCCGGTCCTTTGCAAGAGCAGTCGGTGCTCTTAACTGCTGAACCATCTCTCCAGCTACAGGAAGGAGGGTTTTTGTTGTTGTTGTTTTGTTTTCTTTTGGTTTTGGTATTTTTGAGTATTTTTGAGAAAGGGTCTCCCTTTAGTCCCAGCTGGCCTGGAGCTCCCTCTGTAGACCAGGCTGGCCTTGAACTCACAGAGATCACCCTGCCTCTGCCTCCCAAGTGCTGGGATTAAAGGCGTGTGCCACCATGCCTGGCCAGGAGGGAGGGTTTTTAAGAAATATAGATCTTTGCTTTATCTTTCTTTGGTTTCCCCCTATTTAGTTTTTAACTTTTCTTAGACTCCTCAGCTTATGTTTTCAAAGTTTTCTCCATAGTAACTGAAATTAAATTTGATATCACAAGTAGCACCTTGTAAATATAAGTGGTAAATAACAATCCAAAGTAAAGGACATCCTGAATAGAAACAAATTTCTGACACAATGTCAATATAATTTGGAGAAAAAGAGAGCAAAACAGACCAAAAACTAAAGAAATTTATTCTCCAGTTGTTCATTCAAAACCAGGTACCATGGAAAACCAGAAGTTGTTCCTGTCTTCCAGAGTATGCACTATACGGCTTTGGTTGCCTGGTATCCAGTCATCCATCTTCTGCAAACCATATCCTGATTCCCTTGTGAGCGACCTCCACCTTCAGTTTGGTCCAGGCAACTTGACTCATGAATTACCTCTTGCCCTAGCTGTCTAGCATCCTACATTCCTTGGACAATGGTGGTTGTGTTTTAGGGTAGAATGCTGGCCTATTCAGAACCAATACTGAAGTGAGATCATTCTAGATATCTTGGATTCTCTATGATTTAGGAAAAAAATATGAACTTGTGGTTTTTTTTTTTTTTTTGGTCTTTTCGAGACAGGGTCTCCTATGAACAAGCACACGTGAAGACTTCTATAAAAACAAGTTGGCATGTGGAGATAACAGAGCCAGTTTGGAAAGGTGTAACACCAAAGCATGTTGGGGGTGAGAACTGGGATTGCAATCTTCCTATTTGCAAATGCCAATAAAATCCCTTTGGCTATAAAATCATTGGCTGCAGGCTCTCTGTCAACTGAAGCTTAGATCCCATTTGCCAGTATGAAGAGGATTGTAAGGAGGGGGCAACTCGAAGCTTTTTACTAGTTTCCTATTTGATATGGGGAATAACTTACAGTGCACTTGCAAATCCTGAACTTGCAATAGTGCTGACATTTCTGGCAGAAACAAAGGAGATGATGTCATATACAATGTACAACAGCAATAAAGGAAGCAACAGACAAGACTCAAGTTTGTATACTGTGCACTCAACCCGAGCCGCATGGGTTGCTGTTTGCATCTGTATACTTTACATCCTCAACTGTTTGTCTGAATTTTCAGTCCCTTAATCTGTTGTGTTGGTCATGTATGGAAAGCAGCTCTTTAGATTGTAGAAAATTTTAGAACGTTTCATTATGAAGGGGAAACATCAATTCTGGCATGAGGAAGACATGATTATGAGCAGGAAACACCTCATCGAAGTCGCCGAATATTTTCTGGGTCCAGGTTGGGTCTGAAAATAGATATTAGAAATGAGGGAAAACGACAAACTGGACTAAAAGTAGAGACTTGGCTTTTCGGTCTGGCTTGAAAGTAGCGTAGATGTTTTCACAATCCTAACACAGGATAGGAAGGTGAATGGACAGAAAAGCCAGCATTTCCTTAAATATATAAAAAGTTGAGGTCACAAGACCAAGCCTTCCCTCCCAAATTGGAGCAACAAACAGGTGAGTACCATCTAGCAGAGCAGAAACCCATGGGCAGAAACATCTAGGAGTCAGTGGTGGCCAGGGAACCTAGGACTGGTGCAAATAGCGTCTGGCTAGAGGTTCGATGTAGACATGTTAGAGAATGAACACTTCCAGGAATCTGAGTCATAGTCTTCCCCTCTCCAGAAGCTCAGCAAGGACCTCAGTTACAATCAGAGCAAACTCCCCTTTGTGGGCCCGGAGGTATGGGTCATTCATTAGGAGCACATACCAAGTTCAGAACCCAGAACCCATGTCTGGCTGTAACTTCAGTCCCAGGAGGATTTCACACCTCTGTTCTCCATGGACTTGCATACATACACAGGCATACAGACACACAGACACACAGACACACACACACACACACACACACACACACTTTAAAATAACCCTCAAGCAACAAAAACAAACAAAAAGGAATACTCTTTAAGCTGAGTGTGGTAGTTCTTGCCTTTAATCCCAGCACTTGGGAGCAGAGGCAGGCACTTTGACGCAGCCTAGTCTATATTGTGAGTTACAGGCTAGTCAGGGCTGCATAGTGATACCATGTCTAAAACAAGAAAGCAAGCAAACAAACAAGAAAGACTTTCTAACAAACCACAAATCCTCTTTGTTCCTGGCAGGGAGGGAAGAAGAGAAACCATTTTTTTTTAATGTGTATGAATGTACTGTCTGCATGTAGGTTTGTGCACCCTGTCGTGCAATGCCGCAGAAGAGGGTGTCGGATTCCCCTGGAACTAAAGTTAAAGACGGTTCTTAGCCGCCATGTGGGTGCTGGGGATCGAACCCAGGTTCTCTGCAAGAGCAGTTGGTGCTCTCAACTGCTAGGCCATTTCTCCAGCCCCCAAGAGAAACCATTTTTTAAAATTTTTTTATTATTATTTATCTTTGTATGTGTATGAATGTACTGTCTGCATGCAGGTCTGTGCACCCGCTCTTGCAGAGGACCGGGGTTCGATCCCCAGCACCCACATGGCGGCTAAGAACAGTCTGTGGCTCCAATTCCAGGAGAACTCCAGTTCCAGGGGAATCCGAGACCCTCTTCTGACCTCCGCGGCATTGCACGACACGGGTGCACAGACCTGCATGCAGACAGTACATTCATACACATACAAAGAGAAACCATTTTAAAGTACCAGAACATTCTGTTCTCATCAAAGTCTGTCCTCAAGACAAAGTACTATTTTATAACAGACTGAAGTATTAGAGGTTTTGACCAGGTGACTATGTACAGTGCCTAACTAGATGACAGAGAAATAGCTAGTTCCAACTACATCCTCCCATATGCAGTAGTAGAAATATCTAGCTCTACCAACCCCTGCCCATCCTGTCTTACCTAAGGGAGAAACAGTAGAAAAGCCTTGTCAGAGGTACAGGATCACTAAAGGACATACAAACAAATGGAAGACAAGCATGTGGCAGGGCCCTGGCATCATATACCTTTAGGGAAATGGAAATAGAAAAGTCAATATGTTACTACATATAGATTGGCATAGCCCAAATCTAGAACAGAAATTATGATATACAGGTTGAATGTGTGGCATACAGGTACTCACATACATTGTTGGTGGGAATGCAAAGTGGTCTAGTCACTTTGGAAGAGAGTTTGACAGTTCTTTATAAAGCTAAGGATAATCTTACTGTATGTCCCATGATTGAACTCCTGAGGTTTACTAAAAGGAGGTGGAAATGTATGCCCACCCAAGGCCTGCATACAGATGAACATAGCAGCTGCACTCATAATTAACTATATACAAGAATAACAAAGATGCCCTTCAGCAAATGAATTAATGAAAAGAAGCACAGGTACTATTCACGATAAGGCATTATTCAATTCAAAGGAAGTGAGTGCTAGGCATGATGTCACGTACTTTCAATCCCAGTACTAGGGGTGGAAACACTAAAGGCAGGTAGATCTCTGTGAGTTCAAGGGTAGCCTCATCTACATAGTGCCAAACCAGCCATGGCTATACAGTAAGACCCTGGCTCAAAAATAACAAGTAAAAATTTAATTTTCAAGTGAAGAAAAAGGATGTGAGTGGCCAAGCTGTGAAAAGACATGGGGGGGGGCATGCTTGCTGTGATGATCAAAGCAGTTAGTCTAAAAGATGCTACCTCCTCAATTAGATGTTCATAATTCTCACAGAACAAAAGCCCCCTTTGTTTCTGGTGGGGTGGGGGAGAATAGCAGCCATTTTGACAGGATTCTAACTTCCATGCATGATAAAAACATTAGGGAGATAGTAAAAAGATCAGCAGTTACCACAGGTTGAAGCTCAGAGAGAATGAGCAGGTAGACACAGAAGAGTTTTTTAAGTGTGTAGAAATATTTTGTATACAATTCTAATGAAATGAATAGAATGAAATGACCCATTTATCAAACTCCGAGATATGTACATTACAAAGCGGATGTTCTCATGTGAACTGTGGACTTCAGTTGTTAATAATGTATAGATATTGGCTCATTGATTGTAAGAAGAGCTCTACAGTAACTGAAAAGGGTAATACTAGATGAGATAAGGAAAGGAAAGATTTATGAGAATTCTATAGGTTTTATTCATTTGTTTTTGAAAACATAGACTTGTTCATTAACAAGTCATTAATTCAGCAGAAAAACAAAGCTCAGTACAATGCAGACACGGCTATTCCAACTCCAGTGAGAACACACTGGCCACAATGGAACTGGCAAATGTAGTATGGCACTTCCTACATATCCTCATATTTACATCATACAAGGGCTTGAACAAAACATTTTGATGGATCTACTCATGAAGCAAAGACCGTGCTTAACCTGACATTGCCTTGATCTTGCATATTCCAGCCTCCAGACCCATAAAAGGATAAACTCCTGTATAATGAACAGTCTGTGGTATTAAGCTAGGACAAATAGGTCAAAAACAGTAAATTTTGTTCTTGCTTTTTTGTGTTGTTTTATTTATGTTCTTTAAATCAATTTTGAGTTTATCTACATTTGTAACAGAAATTCTTGTATATAAAATGATAGTAAAAAAATGATAGTCTTGGTCATGTGAATTCCAAATGGGCAAACATAAAAGATATGTAACTATTCCCAGTGTCAAAATCGTAAACCCACTATTTACATTTGTATGCAGAAATAAAAATTGCCATTAAATACACTTTTAAATTGACAGCATATGATGTGGCTTTCTGTGTTGTTTTAATGACTGTTTTCTGCCATGATGTTTTCATTCAACTGTTTAACTGGATGCCTCATTGAGAGGAGTCGATTGCATTCACAGATGCTCTTTTGTTTGTGTGACAGATATCACTGAGCTTGTCTATATCACAGTGATTTCCTCTTCTATTCCCCACTGAGTCACCTTCAGACTTGTAGGGCAGCAATCTAAATTGTAATTCTCATTGTAGATGGAGTAAGGATGGCTCTAGTGAAAGCAAAATAAAAATAAGGATTTTTTGTGTGTGCAGATAGAAGTTGCCATCTAAAGCATTTGGGGAATGCTAAAGTGTTTTTCTTTTTTTAAGTTTCAAATGTTTTAAGTAGGCCGATACCCGGAGAATCTAATGCACAAAATATTGTGCCTTCCATGAAGTGACCGCTCTCAAACTTAACTTTTTATCATCCTGGGAAATTGTAACATTAAACATAAAATTAGGTACTGGGGCAATCAATGGCTTAACCAGTAAAATGCTTGCAATAAGGACCTGAGTTTGGATCTCCAGCACCTATGTAAAATGTCAGATGTAGTGGTATCTGTAATGCTAGCACCCAATAGGAAGAGATAGGAGGGTCACTGAGGCTTCCTGGCTAGTTAGTCTTGCCTTATTCCACAGCTACAGGTTCAGTGTGAAAGACCCTGTCTCGGAAAATAAGGTGGAGAGTGATATAGGAAGATACCTGGCATTAGCTTCTGGCCTCCACATATGCTTACACAAGTATAGGCAAATCTGCATAACATGTTCACACATACACACAAACATGTACATACAGCACTCACAGACACACACAAAACATACAGAAATTAAAGTAAGATATGACTTGATATTAGTGATTTTAAACTTCATTCCTTGCAATGATGCTTTGGACATTCCATAATATTTTTTTTCTTTTGACTTAAAAATGTATTTCTTTTTTTAAAATTTTTTTTAATTTATTTTTTATTTTTATTTTTAAGGGATTCTACAATATAATGACACAGTTGTTTGCAGATAACATTGATGGTACTCAGTATGTCATACAGTTAGGTAATTGGTGCATTTTGCAAGTATTTATGTCCAAATTTTGAACAACCCAAGGTTCCCATAGACCAGTTGGAGAAGCTTGTATGCACAGGCATGTTGATCAATCAGGAGTCCAGACTATATTCCTGTAGTCTCATGATTCACCCCTATCTCTCCACGGCCCTTACAATCTACCACGCCTCCTCTTCCGCAGTTTGTTCCCTGGGCTTTGGGAAAGGGGCACAAGTGGGTGAGAAGAAAACAGTCTAATTTCTTTGGAGTTGTCATTTTGGACTCCAGTCTGTTCAGTTTGTTTCCCTTCATGGATTGACAGCTTTCCCAGTGATACCCTTTTTAGTCATACTAACAA